>BDMV01000011.1:1460952-1589293 GCA_008326285.1 Oryza officinalis | reverse complement strand
TTCGACACAATCATTCAATTTGCGCTGCCGCGTGAACGTGTTGTCAAATCCACGCTACTGGTGAACTCACGTTAGATGGATATGTGCCTCTCCTTCCTCCACTATATATTACATAGGTCCGAATACGCGCTCTTCATCCAATGGCCTAAGGAAGTGCTCATTTCAACCGGTCACAATTGAAGGAAAAAAAAGAGAGAGGTGAGGAAGAAGGAGAAGAGCCGCAAAGCGTTGTTGCTGTGCTTATTCGATCGTAGGTTAGTACAATATCCCGACGTATGGTTATATTTTGTGTCGCATACTATTGTAATTACCATGTATTTGAAATTTCTGAGTAGATCTGTAGCACTTAGATGCGGACCCTTGATTTTTTGCGAGTAGATCTGTAGCACTGTGAGTAGATATGTTGAAATTTGTGAGTAGATATGTAGCACTTAGAAGTGTGAATAATTTTAGACTAGATTTGTTGTGCACACGTTTGGTTTGTAGTAGTACTATATTTGACCGTACAATGAGAAGTATTAAGGGTGTGTACAATATTTGATAGTTCATTTTTTAAACTGTAGGATGCCAAGGCGTGGAAAAGCTACCAACTCAAGGTAACATAAATCGTTTCTGTGATATTATGTGTTATTCGTTGTGCATGAAATGAGGAATCCTAGATTAACGGGTTAGGACGTTTCATTTATTGTTGACTTGTAGTTATCGCCCGAAGACTGGAAATGCCTTCAACCCATTGCCTTTGCCTAGCGGTGTTCCAGTGCCCATGTGCTGGTGCGGTGATCCTTGCAAGGTAGCCAAGTCTGATGAAGAGGAGACGTACATGCAGAGATACTGGATGTGTGCCAATTTTGAGTTTGAGCCAACACCTCAGATCCGCCGCATTAACTTAATGGTGAGGAACTGATGTTTTGTAATAATTATTTGGTGTATTAAGTAGTCTTGAACAACTTATTTGGTTAGTAAACATTGCATTTGTTGTAGACCCCTCCACCGCTATGTGATTTTGAGCAGTGGATCGACACCGAGATCAAGCCGCAAAACAAGAAGCGGTTGGAGTACATGCGGCGATGGGATGCAGAGCGCAAGGAGAGATCCGCCGCATTAACTTAATGGTGAGGAACTGATGTTTTGTAATAATTATTTGGTGTATTAAGTAGTCTTGAACAACTTATTTGGTCAGTAAACATTGCATTTGTTGTAGACCCCTCCACCGCTATGTGATTTTGAGCAGTGGATCGACACCGAGATCAAGCCGCAAAACAAGAAGCGGTTGGAGTACATGCGGCGATGGGATGCAGAGCGCAAGGAGAAGATAGAGCAGAGACGCAAGGAGGAGGCCGTAGAAAAAGAGCACAAGGCTGAGGCGGAAATGAGGAGTGTTGCTGCGTATAGGGAGGAACGGGAGCGGAAGCTTGAGCGTGCGCGGCGAGCGAAGGCAGCAATGGAGGAGAATCCCGATGCACAGAGGAAGGGAAAGTGGCCTCGTTGCACTCAGTAGCATGCACGAGTTGGTAGTTGTATCCTCGTCGTGTTCAACTCTTGCACTACCTTCCTTCTAGTTCTAATCTAATCTTATCTATGTAACCACAATGGAACCAGGTGTATCATGTTTAAATTGTACTACAACTTCTCCTTGTTTCGGTATGGTCATGGATGTGCTCAACATCAATTCTTAAAAAAAGTTTCTTCTCGGTTTCTAAAAACATGTTCTGTGAATTCGAAATTTTTTGAGTCCTCCGAAAACGATTTTCGGAATTTTCGAAAATAGACAGAACCAATTTTCGCTTCTGCAAATTTTTGGCCCTATTCGAAAGTGATTTTTGGAATTTTCGAAAATAACCAATAAACAAAATAAGGTTATGTAAATTAATAAATTACAAATGGATATATCTAAAATTATTAAATTACAACTCCGATATGTTTATCCAAATATGCAGTTACAAATGTGTATGTCAATTATAATAAATTATAATGATAATAACAACTTATAAATTATAATTAATCAATTATAAACATTTCTCTCATTATTTCTTTACTAACAACTTAAAAACAATTCTTACCAAATAAAAAAAAAGTTTTGTACATTACTAAATTAAAAATGGATATATCTAAAATTAATAAATTAAAAATCCGATGTGTTTCTCCAAACATTCAATTCAAAATGGGTATTAATCAATTATAACAAAATTATATTTACAAAAACTACTTACAAACTTAATTATGAAAACAACTTACAAATTATAATTAATCAATTATAAAATATATGTCATTAATTAATTATTAACAAGTTAAAAACAACTCTTAACAAATTAATTTGTATTAATAACAAAAAAAAAATACACTTAACAAATAAAAAAAAAGGCCGGCCGGCCCGGCCTGTCGAACGGCCGACGTTCGACTGGTTCGGCGGCCTGGCCTGTTGAACGGCCGGAGTTCGACTGGGCCGGCCTGTCGAACGGCCGGAGTTCGACTGGACCGGCGCCCCGGCCTGTCGACATGCCGCGTGCCGACAGGGCCCAATCGAAACGCGGCCATTCGATCGGTCCGGCCTGTTATCGCTCGGACGTTCGATTGGGCCCTGTCGAATCGCCGTGGTTCGACAGGCCCACATTTTCGCGATTTTCTGCAAAGACCCACTAGTTTTGTAATTTTTCATTTAAATAATATTATTTCTAAAAAAAAACTTGGCAGAGGGCAGGTGGTGAGTAATTTACGTCATCCCAAGGCAACAGTGACACGTAGTGGCTGGCATGGCAGTTCCTGCCTCTGCCTGCGTAGTGGAGTACTACTATACTACTAGCTACTACTATAGTAGTACTAGATGCTGCTGCTGCTGCTGCTTCTTCTTCTTCACATTTCTTTACCCTTCATTCGAGTCTTTGACAGAGAGGGTGGCGGTGAGCCGGCCGGACTGCCGGAGGGCGTGGTCGTCGCTCCTCGAGGTGAGTAGAGCTACACCACCAGATCTGTCTGTCTGTCTGTCTCTGCTGGCTGGCAAGAGCTATAGAGCTGGGGCTCTAGCTCGCTCTCCAGACCTGGTATGTATGTATGTTGGAGACTTTGGATCCACCCTTGCCTCCTTCGATCAATCAAATCGGGTTGATTTGTTGTTACCACAACTCCATCTGAATCGCTCGTCGCTCGATTGAAAGTAGCTGCTAGCTCGAGCCCATGGAACGGATCGACGGCCCTTTTGGCTCAGCCACCACTCAGTTCCTCTCCCGGCTGTCAGCCGGTGACTAATTACTTGCTTGTAGCTAGCTAGCAGCAGCTTGCTTAATTACATGGATACCGATGGATACTCGATCTATATCTCAATTCTCAAGTGCAGAGCACAGCAGATCCAGATCAGACCAGAGCCTATGTTTACTTGTGCCTTAATTTGGAAGGAATCGATCCACCTTTTGCTGATTTCGCATAGACGACAGCCAATGCAATGCAAGTAACCAACCACAGATCGACCGAGTGACCGACTTGACTTGCACCAAGGTAATAGTACTACTCCTACAAATTAGAGTAACTCCTGAAATTAATTACTCCAGTCCACAATTGTTTTGATATAGCTAGCTAACTAACACTACATCAGTTCACTCCTAGTTGGCTTGCAAGGCTATCCACGCATCAACGAAGGGCGTTGCCGATTCTCATTTGGCCTTCTGCTACTGCGTGCGTTGGGCAAGGTTTTTTTCCTGTCACTTTTGCCTAGGAAAACAGTGCTAAGCTAAGCTATCTATTTCCTCCATTTCTGGCACCAAGGCTAGTTAATTCTCTCCTGACCTATCATATTATTTCTACTTTCTTATCGTTGGTTCATCTAACTACTATTACTAAATATTGTCATTATTAACTCTGCATACCTTCTTAAGTTGTAGTATTAATATCATGTGGGTCAAGTGCTTGTTTGTTGCTTTTGCAGGTGTTGACTGGTAAGCTGGGAAGCTTGCAACAATTTGGAGGCTTCAATTCGCTTCATGGATATGGTATGCATTCAAGTCCATCGGCATGGATTCCACAAGAACGAGCGAGCCGCCTACTTAAGGCAAGCTATCTATCCATCTATCTAGCCAAGTGTCTAGCGGCTGATCAATCCAACATCAAAACCTACTGAGCTACTATATAAAACAATGTCACTCAAATCTACATATTACATAACATGACAATAACAACAACAGCAGCAGCAGCGATATCAATAAGAACTCCCACTAATCATTAAAATGTGATGCCTGTATGGTTCAGGAGCACTTACCATCTGAGTGTGAGGCTTGATTCTGGATCATGTGCAAATTGCACCATGGAGGAAATTAATATAGAGAGATAATCTAGAGATATTCAGTGACCCCATTTGACTCTAGAAAAGATCTAACACTACAAGAAAAACTCATCACATCAATACAATAACTGAGTCTACCACCCTGGCACTGAGGACAAGTGTGCCAACTTGGCTTCTAGGCCAATGGACAAGTGCTGACTGCTGACATGTAATTGTATTATTTCACAAAAAAATGAGAGAGATGGAACACAAGTAGAACCAGGAACATCAGTGCTCAAGCTCATAGCACAAGTAGAAACGAGAACATCAAGGCTCAAACTCTAATCATATAGTTAAGCTGACATGTTGTAGATCTCAAGTGATTTTTTTCAGTTATGTGAGACAAATTTTCATCTCCCACCTCAGTTTTCCCCCAAAATTGGCAGGCAGCCTTTTGTCTGGCAGCATCACCAAGCTAGTTAGACCTACTGTGCTCAATAAACTACCAAATTGTTAACTCGATCATAAATACAACAGCCAAAAGTTTTCAAACTGTTTGCTGTCAAAAAAAAGTTTTCAACTGTTTTCAGATACTAACCAACCATAAGCACACGATTGACTCCCAACCCACCCTACCATAACCACAGCTGAGCCTAAAAAGCTTCCCGTGGCTGTTTTGGTAGACTAGGTGGCCAATGATGTCCGCCTGCTCAGGTTGTTTGGTTTGAACGGCTGTCAAACCAGTATTGTGCTTGTCTTCCATTGACACCTCCCTGCTAGGTTCACCATACCCAAGGATCATAATTGCGTGCAACCATTGTCTGCCACTCTTTGAGTTGATGATAGGACGTTGAGGATCAAAATGATAAATGTCTCCTGAACCAATCTCAAAGAAATTGTAAGACATCTTCATAGCAGCTACAAGAAATCTTCCATCGATCAAATGTCTGGACACTTCTACCATGTCATCTCGTTCCACAATATTGAATGAGGAAATTCTGATGGGTAAAGGCCTTTCCACCTAAATGATCAGAGTAGAAGTTAGATTCACCATTTCCACCCAAAGAAAATTGGCATAACAAAAGTTAAAAACATTTTCTACCACAGCTTAACACACTAAACAATTTCTATCTTAGCTGCATTATTTTGGAGACAAAAAACATTCATTATTTATAAGACCGTAACAGATCCTGTAAAAACTATAGATGGCCATAAGGCCCGCCCGGCACGGCCCGACCCAGGCACGGATAGGCACGGCCCGAGAGCGATCGGGCCGGCACGGCACGATCGGAATTTCGTGCTGTGCCATGCCTGCCCACGGGCCGCACGTCAGGCCCAGGCACGGCCCAGTAGCAATCGGGCCGTGCCGGGCCGGCACGAAGGCACGATCAGGCCATTGGGCCTGGGCTAGCCCAAGCACGGCTTAGGACCAGTGGATCAGTGGACCAGTGAATCAGTGGATCAGTCATCAGTGGATTGACAAATTCAATGGATCAGTGGATTGAACATGCAAAATTTAAATTTAAACATGCCTTAGTTAACAAATTCGAATTACACAACTTAGTTGACAAATTCAAATTTGAACATGCCTTAGTTAACAAATTCAAATTACACAACTTACACAACTTAGTTGACAAATTTAAATTTGAACATGCCTTGGTTAACAAATTCAAATTACACAACTTACACAACTTAGTTGACAAATTTAAATTTGAACATGCCTTAGTTAAATTCACAGTTCTAGTTTCACAGATCACATTGACAAAAATTCACAGATCACAGATCACAGATTCACCGATCATATTGACAAAAATTCACAGATCACTTGACTCAGATCACAGTTCTAAGATTCAAAAGTTTCACCAAGTCAAAAATTACCCAAAATCACAAACTTTCACCCAAAAAACTTGACTCAGATCACAGATCACATGGACAATTCACAGAAATCACAGTTCTAAGATTCAAAAGTTTCACTAAGTCAAAAATTACCCAAAATCACAAACTTTCACCCAAACTTTCACCCAGAAACTTCACACAAGTATTTCAATGAATAAAGTAGCTGTGTAGTGCAATGGCTGCCTTGTTAAAAACCTTTCTAGGTAAAAACTCACACCTCGTGAGAAAACCCTAGAAAGGAAAAAAGAGTGCAACCCACAGTATTAATCAAATGTTCATAATAAAGTCCAAGTCCAATACAATCATCCAGTCCCAGTGACAGTGGCAGTAGTTACTTCATCAAGAAACAAATTGTCAAAAGAGTTTATAAGCTCTAAATTCTCCATGGTATGTTGCATCTTTGCATCTGCTTGCTCCCAATCTTTGATTAGTGCCAAAGCTTGCACCATGTCAGGAGCTAGACGCCGTCGTCGCTCCTCGATGATCCTGCCAGTTAAGCTAAAAGCAGATTCCGATGATATAGTAGAAACAGGAACAGTCAAAACATCCCTAGCTAATATGGAAAGAATAGGATAGGTGTGGTTGTGCTCATGCCACCAGTTAAGGATATTGAAGTCATCATCGTATTGGTTGACAGTGTCACTGTCAAGATAGGCAAACAACTCAGATGCATTCATGTTAGCAGTAGAAGAAACAGCCTGAATCAAAGCGGTAGCAGAAGTTCTCCTAGAAAATGCACCAGCACCAAGTCCAGATCCTGGACTGGCACCAGCATCACCAAATCCAGAACCTGGACTGGCACCAGCACCAAATCTAGAACCTGCACTGGCACCAGCACCAAGACTGGAACCACAAGCAGCAGCACCAAAAATTTTCCCCCAAGCTGTCTTTTTCTTACCAGAAGAAGAGCTTGGGGTTGCCCTTTGTAATCTCACAGCACCAAATTTACTTTCATACTTAGCATACATGTCAGACAATGCAGCCCTAACCTCATTTAAATATGCAGAGTAATCACCACTAATAAGTTGTCCCATAATTTGGAGAACATTGCTAAAACCCCTGATCTTGGCCCTAGGATCCAAGATAAAAGCAAATGAATACAAAAATGGAATCTCAGACCAGTATGACAAGAACTTATTTTTCATATGTATTTAGATGTCCAGCAATCTCAAGAATGTGATGCATAATTAATGGAGATGTTGAATAATAAACACCAGACAAAATAATAATTGGGATGGATGAGTGGATCTGAGTATCTGACGAAGAGAAACGATCTACGAGAAGACGAGAGGAGAGACTAGATTTGGGGGGTGGATGAGTGGATCTGACGAAGAGCTCACAGATTTGGGGGGTGGATGAGTGGATCTGAGTATCTGACGAAGAGAAACGAGGGTTGCAAAAAAAAAGTACACAATGCGACCGTCGATCCGACGACCGGAGAGGCGGAGACGAAGAGCTCACGGTCACGGATCAGCCAAAGAGATGAAAGAAAAGGATAGAGAAGAGACGACCCTCAAGCCCCTAGCGGGAGCCCGCTGACCCTCGGTGCTAGATCTGGCGAGGCATCCATCGGAGACGCCGACGAAGAGGGATGGAGGCGTGGAGGGCTCAGGGGTCGGGGACTCAGGGCTGGAGCCTGGAGGTGGAGGCGGAGCGGCGGCGGATCGGTCGAGACTCGAGACTGATGTGACTAGGGTTAGGGTTTGTCAGTTTGATGCGGTTCGGGGTATTTATACTCGCCCGGCGTAACAGGCCTCGGTCGGGCCGTGCCGGGCTGTGCCGGCCCACCGTGCCGAGGGAGCGGCCCAAGCACGGCCCGGCTGTCGGGCCGGGCTGGCACGGGCACGACCCCTGTCGGGCCGTGCCGTGCCTGGGCCAGGCCAATTTGCCGTGCCTTGGGCCGGGCCGTCGGGCCTCGGGCCTTATGGCCATCTATAGTAAAAACTGTTCCTTCAGTAGCAAAAGAACTTGGAGCATTAAAAAAATGGTCGAATTCTCTAAAAGCTCATGTTCACTCAGGAGTTACAAACTTCAAAAATAAAAAGGAGTCGTGAAATAAAATATTATAACCAGTTGGCTAGGTAACAAAATGTGCATATACAAAATATAGTGAAAACAAAGACTGATTCTGTGGAAGAAGAGAAAAAAGGAGTAAGTTGCACAGTCCAACTGAATCTACCCTATCTGCTCCTGGGCTCGCTTTTGTTAATCCTAAAAGTCCACAAGGAGATAACAGTATCTATAGTTGTAGGGCAGGTGGAATTTGAAAAGGGGATCGTGTGACTATGAGGATGATCCATTGACCATTGTCCTGATAGCATGATAAATATTTATATGACTTTGTTAGTCTGAACACGAAAACTTCTAATGCCCTCATATTAATTTCTGATCTTTTGAAGTTATTTTTCCTTTTTATTTGGTCCTGCCCATTGGTCCACGAAGTCATTCCATCCGAGTCAAGGGCCAATGACCAATAGTTTCTTAATTTTGGGATAAATGAAACAATATGTAAAAGGTTATGACATGTAGCAACAAAAGTTAAAAAAAAAGTTTACTACAAGGTATGTGCTAATTAGTATGTAATTATCGTTCATTCATATAAATAGAAACTACTTTCAAACCCCACAGTAGCTCTGCTCATTACCTCTTCTGGCAGCAAATAAAAAAAAGAAGGATATGATCAGCCACAAAGAATATTTGTGAATATCTCCATATTTCCATTTAGGCTGATCTATCATTGGTTAAAGAAGAGTAATATATGATCTATCAGATCATAATATTCTTGTATTTTTTTAATTGACTAGCTACTAGTTTGAGTAATTGCAGCTACTGATATTGTTGCTTTGCCCATCTAAAAAAACAAAACATAGTTACATTTGTCATACTAGAGCACAGAAAGAACCTAGATTTGTTACAGATGAGGGAATTAGAAGTTCTTAATACTTTAACAATGTTTGTCTGTGTAAACTAGCATCATTGACACTAGGTGCTAGTCTAACCAGGCAATGCAACAATTTGAGCTGTTTCACAAAAAGTATGCAACACCATCCTAGTTCCTAGAAGAGGACAATGCTGCATGAACAAATAATGGTATTAGAGGTACAATGTCCTATGTGTTGGTGAGGACTAAGCAAAGTTCAATAAGTCCAACATGAGGTCACTTTTTATTGAAAAATGACCCACTTGATGGTCTTCGTATGTGCAAACTGCAAATAGATATTTCTCATTGCATTTCCCCCTTGATATACCTATAGTTTGAAGTTGGTAAACCCCAATTTTTCTCTCTGTTTTCTGCCTAAAATCTTTCAGGGACATATATGACTAACAGTGTACATTGCCATTTACCAGTCCATGCTCAGTCAAACTAATTACAGCTGAAAGAAAGCGAAAAAGGCAATTGTAAATGGTATATAACTAAAGGGTATTATTTTGTAATACAAGAAGTCAAGAACAACAGAAAGAACAATGTTACCTTCCCATGCTTGTCAGATTCATAAGTGCCTATGACACCATGATTTTTCAATACTTCCAGAGCAGTACCAACTCGTTGCAATCCCCTTAGCCCCTTTCCTTTTGGCTCCTCCCCGAATTCATAACCACATTCCTTTTTATACTTCTTCAACATGTCTTTTTCGTCAAGAATAATATTAAAATTGTCTGGTGGATTTTGTGAAGCATAATAATACTTGTACAGGCTTTCAGTTGTTGCCATCGTGGAATGTAGAGCACATGTTTCTGTGGTTAAATGAAAAAATGAATTAATATAATTTCAATTAGTACCAAAGATAAGAAGGAAATGAGGAGTATTTTAGCAAATACCTTTCTTTCCTTGATTACGAACAGGAGCTAAAACATGCTTTGTGTTGACGGGTCTACCTACCCAGGTAAACTCTCTTGGGGGCTGCAAAATATTTTCAAATAACATTGAGTTATCTCCTTCAACATCAGAGTTTAGTAACTGATCTTAAACAAACTAGAAGATACAAGAGGGTAGAAATCCTCAAAATCTGATACGAATTTACAGTCTTGAAGTATAAAATCCACGTAAGAAAATACATTTTTTACTCAGAAAGAACTAAAGGAGAAATTGGTATTAAGACTGAAGCTCAACAAAGTCAATTTAGCCCCACGTTTTGGCCTAAAGAAAGAGCTAAAGGGTTACCTCACTATGTATAAGCAAGCTTTATTACAGTTCTAAAAAAATTTGTTTCATTAATTGCTTAATGATGTGTCATAAAGTGTTGAGTAGCCTGTGAGAGCTCACACAGCCTTGACTGATGTGCTGAGGACTTAATATCAATTTCTCCTTCAGTTTGACAATGAAATTAAGAATAGCTACTGATGGGTTTGGGTAGATGTACAGTAGGATGATGTACAATCAAAACTTAGGTGTACAGTAGCATATTGACCAGGGGAACTACAGGGTGCCATCATCACATTCAAGTTGGCAAAAATTCCTGGTAAACCAACGCCATCAATTACACCATAACACATCTACCACGATAGTATGATACATTGGCCTTAAGAAATTGTCCACATCAATTTGGACTACTTCATGTATCCTCCTCCGATTAGAACTGGAAATTAACAATTGAACACAGCCTGGCACAATTAGCATACCCAAGTCTGAGATCTTGATTTGTCCTGAAGCTATAGAATCCCTGATGTATATATTCTGAATTTGGGTATTTTGGTCACTCATGGTACAGAAACACATCGGCATGAAACACAGGCTGAACAAAAAAAAAGAGGCCACTTTCCTATGAATGATAGGTGAGACCTGGTTCCTGCCCTGAATCCTGAGTCCTACTAGTGATCAAAGTATTGTCTTCTTCATGCCAAAGTTCTGCAACATTATTTTAGTTCTCAAAACATTACTTTCTACTACTTGCGCACCTAAAGAATGACAGAAAATAGAATCGCTGAACTTGAAAGTTAGATGCTGGGAAAAAATAGAACCATCATTGGACCCCAAGGCACCTTATGAAAGAAATATTATTGGAGAAAAGTGAACAATAGGTGGTCTTATTTGGACAAGTTGAACGGAGTGCTTAACTAGTAAAGTTCTACTAGCATGGATATATGCAATGTAGCACACCTTTGGTTGTTCAGGAGCTTTTCTTCCATCGTGCCAACTGAGGCTCTGATGCTTGTGTTGCTCAAGTAGCAAATGTTCTTTGAACCCAAGGTACGTTAACCTTTCAAAAAGTGATGGGCCGACTCTGTCTTGTTGCCATTCCTAGGAGTTACCAAAACATGACAGATTTATAAGCATGTGGGAAATATTTCATTTACAATTTTTGTTGCAATGAAAAAATATATCTTGTGATTCCGTTTATATATATGACATTACCTGACTATTTGCTGTCTCATCTCCAGCAAGAACAATTGATGTCAGGGCTGGAAGGCACAAGGGGGTAATTGTTTCGTTTTCATCCAAGAGATTAGCATTATCGATTATTAAACAATCAATCTGGGAGTGAACTTTTTCTCTCAAATAAAATGAGTTATCAGCCGAGCAGAACATGACAGTGGCGGTGTTTATACAGTAATCCTCGACATCAGATCGTGTCTCAAAGGTTCGTAGACCAACTGATACAAGTCTTTCCTTCAAGGTCTGGAGCAAATCAATGCAGAGAATCCGCCTATTGTTTACCTTTTCAGCAATAGCATAGTTTCCACTTGAAGCATCGAAGTTTTTCTTAGACAGCACATCTCTCAAGCAACGATTATCTAGGTCAGCATGACCTAATAGCTCCTCCATTTCTTCCAAAGAACTCATGAGCTTCATTATGTTATCTTCTACAGTGGAATCCCGAACTCGTGTGTGAAGATATTGTATGCAATTCTTCAGCTGCTTGGAGGCTTTCATGAACTCATCTTTGAAGATATCCAGGAAAGAGGCTTCTCTAGCTTTTGTGAAGGCTTTGTATAATTGTTTATAATCCTGAAGCACTTGGACTGCCCAATTGATGAAGTATTTCCATCCTGGAGTTCCTAAGAACTTCCTTGCTGAATCAATTCGGCTTTCAACTGACATGTGTCCAAAGTCAACTCCCAGATCACAAGTCCTTTCAAAAACAATAGCTTTCTCACAGAACTGTTTGTATTGGTTGTGTGACATGTTCAGATGCTTTATCTCATTGAGGATACCAAGAACATCAGAAGCTGATGGTGCATATACGACACAACGTAATGTATGGCCAATTGACGCCAATATAGCTGAAAGGAGCTTTGTCTTCCCAGAATCTTGTGGTCCTTTTATCAACTCAATATTGTGTTCGAAGTGTTTGCAGGATAGAGAAGATACTATGGATTCCATTGCTTCTATTTGATATTCATCAACATCGTTCTCGAATCGAGAGGTATCAAATGAATTGTTGCAATTTGGACATCGGTCGGCGACCTGCAAAGAAAAGCGCAAATCAGGGAAACGGCAAAAAACTTGGGACAACTATTTTGGATGTACCCTGGTAAGGGATTTTCCACATCTGGAAGCTGTATGATGGAGTTGACTATGCATTGACTCTTGTTATGAATATCCGCATGGGCCGATAACCAAGAATCTATGGCACTTTGAATATTCAAATCCAAATCAATTGCACATTTGTAATGCGATGAAGTAGCCACATCAGATTTTTTCATGATCCGGACTTCGAAGGTAGTATGGAAATGTAGGTCCTCATCCTCTGTTACCATGGCTAAAGAGATGCCATGTGATTTTCCTGGTGCCTCACTAAGTAGAATCATATCTCCTCGTCGAAATGGACGGCGGAGGTGGTTGCGAAATCCTCCTGCAGTATTGAGCTCAACATCTATCATGTGATAAGGAAAATCGATTTCCTTAATATCAATTATCTCATGGAAGTTGGCTTGGTCAAGACACCCAAGAGGTACGTTGAGCTGTTCTACGACGTCTTGAGATATTGCACTACGCAAGCATTTCATGTATTCTTCGGCTGATGAGAAAGTGAATGGAAACTGCACATATTCATAATGGTACATAATTAGTGCAGTAAGTGAGGACATAAATTTAATGAGATTTTCTCCTATGCCATATATAATGGTTATGGTAAATGGCAGTGGCTATTTGACTATACAGTGTCTAGTAGAGAAAAAAAAGACTTTTTCTTTGAGGAAAAAAATAGACTTTAATTACCAACTAGTGTCAAAACTCGCTTGTTATTATTATTTGCTAAATTTTCATGAAATTTGGATTGAGCGCTAATTCAAGATGAAAATGAAACAACAAAACGCAATTATATGGATTGATGCTGTCATATGTCTTCCTGTACAAATAGTAGGTAAGTAAAATCATTCCGACGGCTCAAATCAGGCAGGCACACAACTAGAAGAAGGCCGGGTGAGAAGAATATTTTACTACAGATGCAAGAAAGAAGAGAAAGCCCCAGAATTTAGGGACTCTTGTCCGATTAGGTTGGCCCCGCCTATTTCTGCTCGGGGCCGGGGCTAGATTTACCAAGATTAGCAGAGAAATTAGTTACTAATACTACGTACCTCTGCTTTCGACGGGTGATCCCCCAAGATCTCTGGTATGGAGTATGGACAAGGGATCAGCTGGTCGATCACAGACTCCTCCCATTTGCTCCGGTCGATCAAAGCGTCCTCTTCCTCCTCCAGGTGGTAGTGACTGCAGCCAGTGCGGCGCGGCTCCCCACCACCCCAATCGATGCCACCGCGACCGCGACCACGCTCACCCTCACCCTCCGCCTCCATCAACGCCTCCATTTTTTGCCTAGGTACAGCTAGTGCTCGACTTCTCCGGCCGCCGCGCAACACAGCAAGGAGGGGTTTTTGCTTTGAGACAGGAGGGAGAAAGGAGGGTTTTTTCGCTTTGAGACAGGGAGGGACACAAGAACGGAACGGTAGACTTCTTTTTTTTCTTTTACTGGAACAGCCAGGACCAGAGTAAACAATACTCCCAATAATACTTTCTTCCGCTGGCCGTCAAAATGGCATTGACTAGTAGTCCAGCAGTACTGTGTGCATGCATACATGCTGCTTGGTTGAATGGTTTCACCAACACAAGCTACATGAATGGTTTCACTTTCAATATTTTGTTTCACCAGTTTTCCAATTTATTTTTATACAAATATGAAGTAGTAGCATTTGTATCCACCATCATATTTACAGCTAATTAATTATTCTTTCAATAGTAAACGACGTCTTTAACAACAACGAAACAAAACGCTCGTGATAACCTATCAATCTAAAAAATATGCGAGTTGCCGACCCGTGTATAATTTTGGATCATAAAATGGTTTCCGTCCACTTTTAGTGACTGACCTTGTGGTCCTTTTTTTTCCCTTCTACTGCCCCCTCTAAATTTTATTAATCCAATTCATTCGCCACAGTTGATGAGCTAGAAGAAACCGAGTTTTCCTTTTCACTGCAAATTTATTTATTTGTTTGTTTATTTACCCATGTACATCTCACAGTACGTCCAACCTGCTTTCCATAACTATAATTACCTTCCTCCACTTCCGCTGTTATAAAATTTTGTCGTTGAAGTGCACTGTCACTTCGTAGTTTTAGTTTCTGAACACGATAAAAGTCAATTTTTGATAAGGTAATAATATTTTTTATTAATATTTATATTGTCGGTGGTTATGTATTAATTTTGGGAAGGAAGGGAGTACAGTTTATAGACAACGCGCGGTGTGGGCGAGGCACAAGCGCACAACTAGCTAGAATTAATGGTAAGATGGATTATGGATTCAAATGATGCTGATTAAGTTACTTGAAGATTAACTTTTTTTATTAAATACGCATGCATGCATTGGTTACAGCAGCAGTAGTAGTACGTAGCTACTCCTAGTTTGTTATTATTACTATATGCTTAGTTAGACCATCGTGTTGGCATCACCACCACCACCCCGGCCGTCCTGCGGCACCTTCGCCGGCCAGCCGCCCGCCGCGCCCCATGTCCAGCCGGTGCAGCTCCAGGTGCAGCTAGCTGTCTGAGTCCACGTTCGGTGACAGCACGCCGGTCTAGCTCTTCCACGTTCGCTGGCTCAAGCGGCTCGTCCTCGTCGCCGTCGACGTGCAGCGCGCCGAAGTCTCGATGAACGACTGGAAGTAGCGCCGGTCGACGGCGCGGACCAGCGCCGCCGCGTCCGCGAGGGTGCCGGTGGTCAGCTCCCTCGCTGTCGCGCTGGAGCCCGCGTTGATGATGAGGTTGCCGAAGAAGCCATTTGGCACGGTGGCCGTCCCGAGCAGGCCGCTGCCGTTGACGGAGACGTTCACCGACGTGCGCGCGCCGGCGTCGAGCCCTCACACGGCGGTGATCTTCTTCCAGACGTGCGCAGACACGGTCTCGAAGGTGGTGTACTTGCCCTGCGCGCGGCGCTTGAGCTCCGCGACGAACTCGCTCGGGTAGGGGCGTAGTGCAGCAATAGGTTGGCGACCTTGGAAGGGTCGACGCAGACGGCGGCGGCGGCGGTACCTTGTCCTTGCCTGCTCGCGACGCCGTCGTGCGGCAAGAACTCCGTGCCGCGGTGCTCGAACTCGCACAACGGCGGCCGGCGCGGCTAGAGCGCACCGGTGCCGTACGGGACAGGGTGATCAAGCAGCGGCGCGCCGTTGCGACGGACGGCATCCATCCACGCTGGGCGGAGCCACGTATGGGACAGCTTGACCTTGAGCCCTCCGCCCAGCGTATGGGACAGCCTGACCTTGAGCCCTACACGTGGCCAACAAGATTCAAAGAAAAAACACTAAATTTCAGATGAAATTTGAACAAAATAAATAGAACTACATGGTTGAGTCCCTCTTGATGACTTCCTGCCTCCGCCCCTGTCCACGCATGACAGAAGGTGCTCATCGAGAACCCGTCGGCGGCCTGGTGGTGCGCCGACGAGGCCGCCGGCCCGCCGCACGCGAAGCGGTTGATCTGTACCAGCAGAACATGCTGCGTCGGCGAGCCCGTATTGACCGGCGGGTGGAGGCGCGCGAGCTCCGGCGATGGCGCAAGCGGGAGGTGGTCAGCGAGCTCGGACGCCACCTCGGCCTTCACGACGTACGAGAGCGCCGGCGCCACCTCTGCCCGTGACGAAGTACGGGTGGCGACGGCCGCGGCGCTCGAGGCGCGCGGTGAGGAGCGGGAAGTGCGGGAGGGTGGCGGAGAGAGCGTCGAGGAGGGCGCGGGTGGTCGGGTTGGGCGGCGGGAAGGCGACGAGGTCGAACACGGTAAGCGGCACCTCCTCCAGACTCGCGTGGCGGCGGCGGCACGACCAAATTCCTCTTCACCTGCACGTCCATTGTATTGTATCGATCTGGTCGATTGATATATATGTGCTTGTGATGGATGCATGGATGCTGGCAATTGTGCATATACTTAGGAAGTGGATTCCCCCCCTCTCTCTCTCTGGGACGTACTCTTGTTTCATGCATGATATCTAAAAAATCATCAAAAAATTTGAAAAAAATTATCAAGATAAATTAATATATGCTATATTTTTTTACAAACATGCAAATTAAAATTAGACTTATACAATTCGAAACAAAAATAACAAATTGACCATGAATTACACGTTCTATTCATAGTTAAATTTGTTTGTTATTTTTGTTTCTACTTGTATAAGTTGAATTTGAAAATGAATGTTTGTAGATTGACATATTATATATGGATCTATCTTACTAATTTTTTTTAAAAAATTTTATGACTGTTTAAACGACATGCGGATATTTTTTTAAGAGATGAATCTTGTTTCCCTCAAATATATATAGCAGGGCACCGCTGGCTGTTTGCATGTCACTAGCTCAGCTGTTGGCTGTTGCAATTAGCATTTCAAGTTGCAATTAACAGTTCAAGTGTATGTTGTTAATTAGGTTTATTACATGATCAGCTTGTTGTTTTCTTCGAAATAATAAAATAGCAAGTTTGTTCGACTTGCTTAGCTTAGAAATATTATCCCTGTGTACTATGGAGATTCCAACCGAAACCTTGCCTAATATATCTCTGTATCCAACTTAAACTTGCATAATATATGTCTCTATCAGAAAAGCTAGCCCATTTGGTACGGAGCAGCCAGGATTTGCTAATGAGGAGGACAAACTACCCAGTGCTAATGATCGGAAAAGTGATTTCATCTTTCGAGGGGATATCTTTTCGTTTTTATGCATGTCATCTAAATAGTCATAAAACAAATAAAACAAATAAAACAAATTAAAAGATAGATTAATATGAAACATATCACTCCACAAATATGTAAGTTCAAATTTAATTTTTACAAATTATAAAAAAATAACAAATATAACTGTGAATGTCAGTTTAATTTATTCTTTTTGGTTGTAACTCGTAAAAATCGAAGTTGGTCTTGCATGTTTACAGAGTGATATATTTCATATTAATCTATGTTATCAATTTTTTAAAAAATTTTTAATGACTATTTAGGTGACATGCAAAAAACGAGAGATGTCCCTCGAGGGATAAAAATCCATCTTCGCTAATGATCACATAATACTATAATAGTAGCGTAGCAACGTGCATAGACTTAAATGTTTGTTCTTTTTTTTATTAAGATGTAGATTTTATATCGGTTTTTATTAGCACACTTTTAAAACTGATAAACGGTGTGTTTCTTATAAAAACATTTTATATAGAAGTTGCTTTAAAATATCAAATAAATATATTTTTAAGTTTATAATAATAAAGTATTAAAACTCAATTAATTATATGTTAATGATTTTCTCAGTAAAATATTAATCAATCTCATTTTACGTTTAGTTGCAACTAAATCTTTTCCAACAAGCACTTTCTCGGTTATATTTTAATAACAAAAATTATATTAAAATCAGACGTTGTTTGATCAGTTATAGAAAATTTGTTATTTTTACGTAAAATTTCATGATACTCAGATGAAAGTTCCTAGTGTCTAGATTAAATAAGAAAAGCTACCGATAAAAAAATTTTATGTTTTGAGTTTCTTCACGCTCGTGCGTCATCGATGCTAGTGCCTAATGGGCGCGCGAACATTCACCCTTGCAGAAAAAAAAAGGAACGTGTTGGGGTGGGGGTTTGGGTTTTATCGCTGGCTTTGGGTTGCACACGTGATCGCGTCATCACTAGCTAAATATGTCGCTATGCTATCAACTTCGTGCCTAGATACTGAGACACATGGCACACGATATCAAAATAAAAACATCACCTGCTGCCTATTGGTTACCATAATACCATTGGATAAAAAAAATGTGGTCCAGATTAGGGTGCAAACGTAAGATCATTCGTTGTTCGCCTTTCTCCCCCAATCCCCACTAGAAACGGATTCTCCGACGGTATAGTTTGCAGCTGAGTCAAATAGCCCCTTTTTATTATAGATCACATGTTAGTAGCACAACTACATATTTCACAAAGTCAAAGAAAAGCCTTATCTATCCCCCATCCCACCTAAACGAGATAGTGGTAAAATTCTTGGTCTTCGGTGAAACGCAAGCAACCACCACCTGTTGTGGCTCCAACCACACAGATCAGATGATGGCCGTGCCGTCCGTTTACCCGTGTGTGCTTAAGGCGGTGCATAAGCACATCGGCTTTGGCGTCTCCAAGAAGCACTTCCGTGAGTTCGCCGCCTTCGAGTTCTAGAGCGAGGCTGTGGCTCTAACTAGCTAGCTTCTCGTAAGGCATCAAAACATGTTTTGATATACTCCTCGCCAGTGATATGGGAGGATAAGACTATTATCTAATTGTCAGAATGCACACACACTAATGCTAGGTATGTACACACACCTTACTCTTATGAGTATCTCAAAAATATCAGGTCAAAATATCGGTCTTTATTTAAACCCCATATAATATCCATTATTTTTTCCAAATAATAGAATATGACTTAAAAAAATCAAATTCTTGCTAATCTACCAATAATTTACTCGTGTAAATTCCCAATTGTCTTTCCAGAAGTTGGCAAACACGCAAGCTGTCAGCCTGTCACACATGGTGAGATCAAAAAATGAGACGTCCTGTTGCCTGTTGGTTACCATTGGATCAAAATATGCGGTCCAGATTGGAGTCCAGTCCCCACTTCAAGTCCCCACCCGAGCGAGGCGGCGGCGGAACTCCCGGCCCCCGGCGAACCCAGCAGCCGCCACCTCTCGCAGTCTCGCGGCTCCAATCACACAGACCAGATGATGGCTGCGGCGGCCGTGTACCGGCGGGTGCTCAAGGCGGTGCAGAAGCACGTCGGCGGGGGCGACTCCAAGAAGCACTTCCGCGAGTTCGTCGCCTCCGAGTTCCGCCGCTCCACAGGCACGGACGCCGACGCCAGAGCGCGGCTGCGGCTCGCCGGGGATTACGCCTACCTCCTCGCCAGCGTCCACCACCACAAGGTTGTACATTTTCCTAGGTTCATACTCTTTTCCTGTTTTCCGCATTCTTTAAGCACACAATGTGTTCGATGAAATGGCTAGGAAGACTTCTCTCCCCTTTCCTATTGGGTTACTTACTGTTTTTGTGCCAAATCATTGCTCTGATTAACGTGATGAATTGAACTTCCTTCAGTGTGTTTCAGTATAAGAGCTCGCAGTTGCTTCATTGTTAATTCCCACTTCTCAGTACATCATCACCATTTAGACGGAACAAAAAATACACATAGTTGCAATACTGGCATGTTTCTATTGGCTGTTCATGCACTGTGTACTATGTTAATTCTGTAAATCATGTTTGGTTCTCCAGGACCTGCTATTCTCGTATAATATAGCTGTGGACCGGTCAGAGGAGATGAAGAAGATATTGAACAAATCTGCTGCCAGTGTAGGCCTTCAGCTTCCAGAGGTCTATCAGGCATGAGGAATTTCATTTCTGCAGAAATGTGCAATCTTTGGTACTGCCTTTTAGTGACGGTTTTCTTCAAGAAGCTTTACTTGCAACCAGTAATTTGCTTTCAAGTTCCAGATTTCAGTTAGTCTGGAAAGTTTAGCTTGTAAGCTGTAAGCAGCTGTATTTTTTACCAAATAACGAGCAATGGAATCATTATTTAACGATTTACATTATCTTGGTCCTGCTTTATGGATTATTTTATGAATGTCATGCCCCTTCTGTGACTTGCTCCACATCTGCATTGTTGGCTTCTCCTTTGTAGTACCATAAAGGCAGCAGAGCAATCTGATCTGTTGCATCATTAAGGTAGTAATCAATCAACAGAACTCTTTTCTTTCCATGTCCACATTACGGCCAACATGCTATAGAAACATATAGTGCAGGAAAGCATGAACAGTGCAACATGGGCTTCTAGACGTAAACTCATACATTCTAAAAATTTTGCCTGAGGCATACATTCCTACATTTTTCTGTTTTTATTTATCATGTGTAATGCAAAGAATAATGCCAACTCATAATGGCCATGTATATAAACAGATTGTCAATTTAGATGAGTAATACAGAGCCATTAGTTCACATCCCCCAAATTTTGGGTAGAACTTCTATCTGAACTGTTACTTTTTCCAGCATTGTCCTCATTGCTTTCATCCTCGGATGCTGCTGCATTAGCTTCTGTTGATGTTTGTTCTGAACTTGTGTTTGAACTAATAATTTCCTTACCATCATCTTCACTTATTTCGTCCTTATATTCTACAGTAGCTATTTCAGATGTTCGAGCACCTTCATTTGCTTTTTGTGCCCAAGTTGAAGCAAAAGGCACTAGTCTATCATCTTCATTCCTGTTCTTGTCATCTGGATTATCTTCAAAGGAACCATAGTCTATGTTCTGAAGCACTGTTGGGATCTGCATACCCCCAACGAGTATATCCTTGTTTCCCATCTCTAAATCAATCTTTTCCCTTGGGCCAGTCAAATCCAGCGCAATATATGGAGTATAAAATCCAGCTTCCAGTGCGCCCTCACCTACCCATGAACGGAAATTATTCTGGGGTGGAGGGATCTTGGTGAAGAACACTTCTACAAAGTTTGCTGCAACGCTCTTTTGGTAGGGATTGTCCTTCTTGTTGTAGTGGTATCTGAAGTTTTCATATGTTGTCTGCAGAATTTGCAGTTGGATCTAGTTAGACATTCATTTAACACCATGTATGGAGGCCATCAGAACTATCTCAGACTCTTAATACTGTCTACTCATCAAAATGCATTTACTGAATTCCAGTATAAGAGAACTAGTAACTGTAGCAAGTTTCTAGAATAGATAAAGAAGGAAGTAAGTTTACCTGATTAGTACTGATCAGATAAAGATGAAATACTGTGAGACCACCAACAAACCATACAACAATAAAAGTATATATGATTAGCACAAATGAGTATAGTTCCTTTCGCAAGGCCTTCCAGATGGATTCGCCATTGTCTCCCCTTTCATAGTAGACATTCACCCATGAAAAGATGAAAACAAATATGCACAGGAAAGTTGATGTCGCTACAAACAGAAAGAAGTAGCGGTAGTTCCTCTGCAAGAAAAAAGAAAAAATGTCATTATTTTGATAAGCAAGTGGAAACCATCCGAGAATGCAATGATTGATCACGCATTTAAAAATACTTTAACATCATTTCTGTATAAGAGATTTTGTGAGTTGCTGAAATATGGAATTCAGGTGATCGTTAGTGCTTGGTTAATCTGCTCTTTCACATAAGTTATTCCTGGACCTTAGGTTCACTGCATTAATTGCGAGAAATTCTTTTAGAAATATGTGCTTGAGGCCTCAAAAATGTATGTTAGGTATAGTTCAGGTCTTGCTCTGAAAAATTCGTTGTTCTGTTCCCATAGTTACCTAACCTTATCTGTACATATAGTCAAACAGTGGAACTAGTTAACAACTCATTCTTGGTGATTTTGTACTTAAAAAATAGCTTACATTGAGCCTGGTGTAATTCAACTTAGATGTTTGATGAGTTTTTTTTAGCTAAAAGTAAAGTTACAACTCTCAAATTCAAGTCGAAATGTCTTGTTAAGCTCTGTAGCTTTATGAATAACTTACAAATAGTCAAATGCTGAAGATGACTGGAAGGAATTTGGCTGGACATTGACCATTGGCAGGGAAGAAATTTTTTGGCATATACCAGCATCTTATTGAAACTTGAAAGTAAGTTCATTCATTCCATAGAGCGTTTTTTAAGAGATTCATTTCATAGAGTTTGGTTATTCTCTACCAGATGCCTAAAAACACTATAGAAACAAATAGTACTGGAACTGCACAGTGAATTAAAGGCTGCTGACTATTCTGATTGCTGCATCATTGATTGTTTACTTACAAGTCCAATGCACTGGCCGACCCATGGACAGTGGTGATCAAACTTTTCGACGCAGTTGTTGCAGATGGAGCAATGTGAGGATCGCGGTGGGCGGTACCTTAAGCAGGTCTCACAAAACTTCACCTTCACCGTGAAGCCATTGACTGTAACATCCTTTAACCTACGGAACCTCATCCGTGGAGTTCTCCCTGAGCTCCACTCCATCGATGGTGTGGTTGAGCCAAGAAGTTCATCGGTTTCAGGTGGTGCTCTTGTGTTCCTTCGCACTATCCCTGGGTCCCTGGCTGATGTCATGAAGAGGAAGAAAAGGTCCTGCAATTTGAAGGTGAAATTTACATGGCTGTTCAGTGCTAGACATGTGCATTGGAAATTAGACTTGTGGAATCTTGAAGCCCGGATTAACTGGTTTCACTTTCAGATACTGAAGCTGAAACCATTGTGAGTTCCATGCTGATTAATTGTTGGGTATAGGTGACTAAAGAAAGGATTGGCAATCAAAATTAAATGTGAAAACTGAAGAAGCAACTTATAATTGACTTGGGGATTCACTAACCGCTGCTGCTGTGATGATGACTATCAGCTGTGCAGCTCGATGCATCTGTTGTTGAGAGTGGTGGATTTTGGACTGCATCTGGTAGCAGAAAACGATTGCTGGGCCAAGGATGAGGAACGTGGACAGCAGCAGGGAAGCTGCATCCGGGCCAAAAATAAGGCGTCCACCGCACAGGAATATCTGCAAAAAATGAAGGAAATTTACTCTTCCTCTCTGCTATGAAGTTGAAGTCAGATCGCTGGAGCAAGCAAGAAAGAAAGAAAGAAAGAAAGAAAGAAAGAAAGAAAGAAAGAGCAGGTATGGTATAAAAGGTACGTTGTTTCCCTTCCAGACTTGGTAGAGCCTCTTGGGCTTAGCGTGCAGCTGCTGTGGCTCATTAGCTTCGAACTCCTGTGACGACGCCATGATCATGATTCATGGCAGCATGGCCTCCTCCTCGCTGCTGTTGGTTGCATTGAGGGTGGGATATGCCTGTGCTGTGCTTAGCTTTGATCGATGAGGTCCCAGCTTTCGTTTTGATGTCATGCATAGTTGTTGCCGTTGTAGTACTTGTCTTGTACTCTTGTGTTGTTGGAGATGGAGGACAGTAGGCCAAGTTAGGAGCAGCTAGCATAGAAAAATGTTGAGAAACAGGTGTGGACAAAGCTGAGGACTGGCCGGCGCCCCCAATATATCTGCTGTATGTATATCCTTCCGTGATCCCCGCTGGAAATATGTTTCCCTGTACTATTCTCGACTATACTATGCTCTGCTATGTGATCCCCTGCAGGGCTGAACTCCATGTAAGAGTATGACAAAAGATGCAGTGCTGTCAAGAAGCTGGAAGATCAATGAATTTATTTACAAATATGTGTTACAAGCAGAAGCTATGGTATTGGAGAGCTTTTAATTGGCGATTTGCTTTGTACAAGTCAGAACTGTCAGATTATATCAGAAACCGAATCTAAGCAACTAACGGTTCCAAAGCTCTTAAGGATGATAAATTTATTAGATGACGGTTCAAATGCTGTTGTTATTCGTGAAGCTAGGGACTTGTTTCCGTTTTGATGTAGTAAAGAGATGTACGTTCTGTCCTAGAGCTTGTAACAATATTGCCCATGAAATGGTGACGTTTGGCACTGCGTTGGGTCCCTCTGGTCTGGTTGTATGATCCCATGAGGGGAGTTCCCTCTGTTCATCTGTACTCTAGTGAACAGTTCTGTGGAGTAATGGAAGTTTCTTTTCGGGAGGCTGGAAACTGAAGCAACATCAATCCAGTGATATTATCATATTGTTCATTTGGGTGTGTGTTTTAAACTCGTGTAGTGCCCATTAGAGAATGAAAGAGTAGACCAGTTATACTCTTGATTAATCACGTGGTCTCGCATGAGAACGTAGTTTAGTCATTACTATACACTGCACATAAGCAAAATGGACAAGTATCAGAATTCAGAAACATGGATGAGTACTTGTTTGTTTCTTGGAAACCAGTAGGCAGATGGTAGGCAGAAAGAAAGGAAAGAGGAGCTACGTCCACGCTGCCCTTTGCTGACCAGTCCAGACCTTGCTACTCTGACTTGGGTTACTCCATGAACTTTAATCACTCCAATTAACAACAAAAACAACCTCTCAGTGTCAAATTAACACGACTGATAATCCTAACACGTGTGCATATTTCTCTTCAAAAATATCTGACCCTTACTCTGGCTTAAAACACGCACTCAGTTGTCATCTACTGCAACATACTAGTAGAAATCGATGTCCAAATTAATCAGAAGTGCGACGCTTGGCAGTTGGCACAAGAATAAAATCTACAAAGTACACACTATACACGTGTAACATTGACCTACTGTATATGCTAGTGACAAGTGACAGCCACCGTAATAAGCAAGGGTTTGTATACGTTACAGACTTACAGTAGCCGTCCGATCCAAATCCTGCGGCTATGAATCACAGGCTACACGTCAGCCTGTCATGTATTCGATCAGTATAAAATACGCGGCCTTCTCCTCTCTCAAAAAAAAAAAGAAAAGAAAAAAAAACACGGCCTTCTCCTCTTCTTCCTCCGTCTCGGCCGGAGACTACTCGCCGCCGTCGTAACCGCGTCCTCCACGCTCGGCGCTTCCTCTCTCCTGCGAACCAAGAAACTTCGAGAAGCTTCTAGAAGCCCCCGCGGCGCAGGATGTGCGGGATCTTCGCATACCTCAACTACAATGTGTCGCGGGAGCGCCGCTACATCCTCGAGGTCCTCTTCAACGGCCTCCGCCGCCTCGAGTACCGCGGCTACGATTCCTCCGGTATCGCCGTCGACGCTGACGTTCCCTCCTCTGCCTCTTCCTCGCCGGCGGCGCCGTACGCCGGGGCGCCCCCGCTGGTGTTCCGCCAGGAGGGCAAGATCGAGAACCTCGTACGATCCGTCTACTCCGGTTAGTGCTTTTCCCTCCTGATCATGCTGAAAATGGGTTCAATTTTGGGTTCTTGGGATGATTTTTTGGAGGAAGGTACGATTTTCATGTGTTATGTGGTCTGGCTTGGCTGTATCACTTGGTAAAAGCTTGGATTTTGATTGGGATCCATATCACATTTTGGGGGAATATCATTATGTCGTTTAGCGATTTTGGGTTTAGTGATCCTTGCGAGGGAAATTCTTCTGTTCGCACTTTGCATTTTTGGGATTGGCATAGCATAGCTCCCAAAATTCTGGATCTCCTCAGAAAAGGTAGAGTTTGACCCATTCGGATCAACTCTAAATCTTCTTGGGTTTATGCCATTTTCTGTGATTTATTCAATTTAACACTTGGAGAGTTGAGTTCCTTGCTTTCTGGATTTCCTGACGATTTATACCGTATACAATTAGTTTCGGCTACAATTTTGGTGCTCTCCTGTACTCTATCTTTTGTCATGTTGGATGTTTGTCTATTTTTCAGAGGTTGATGAGAAGGATGTGAACCTGGACACCGCCTTCAATGTGCATGCTGGAATTGCCCACACCAGGTGGGCCACGCATGGTGTGCCTGCGCCAAGGAACAGCCATCCCCAATCTTCTGGTGCTGGCGATGAGTTCTTGGTCGTCCACAATGGCATCATCACAAACTACGAGGTTCTTGTTTACTTTGTTCTTCTCATATTGCGTTACAATTCTTGTATAGCATTTGTCCCTCGTTATCTTTACAGCTGGGGACTGTACATGCATTATTGCAACTATGGTGGATTTATGCTAGTGGCCAGCATGTTATGTTCTAAGCCCTCCACATGGGCTGTCTCCAATCTCCATATCTGTCTCACTATTTTTATTTAAAAAAAATCTGCTTGTTCAAAGTTCATATGCTTGTACTTGAAAAAGGAAGGATAACAGTAGATTATCTAGCAACTAGAATATCGATGTGTCCTATCTCATTTTGCTACATTGTTTTTGTCGTAATGCAAAATACCTTATCTTTATAGAAGTGGCAAATGACAACATACTGAATTCACATTTTGGAAGACATAAGTTTATTAGACATTTATGAATCACTCAACCATCTAAAACTTGAATTTATGATCATGTGCAACCTCATGATACCATCTCCAATTAATATGGCATCAAGTGATAACAATTCAATCAGAGATTTTTCTATAATAACTTGGTCTATCTGATGTATCTGCTCAGGTTCTGAAAGAGACACTAATTCGGCATGGGTTCACCTTTGAGTCTGATACTGATACAGAAGTCATCCCTAAGCTAGCAAAGTTTGTTTTTGATAAAGCACATGATGAAGAAGGTATGCATTTATTCAAGTGGTGATATTGTTACAAAATGCATACTGCCTGATCTTTACCTGGACCTTTTCTTGTCTAGTTTTATTATTATGTCTTTGGAGCAAGCATGATACCATGATCTATGTTGAAAACTAGGTTTTCCACCTAAGAACTAGATGCGACAATAAATATCTGTTATGCTTTTCGCGCTCAGAACTTTTTATTTAGGCAATGTATTACTCTTAACATGGCAGGAGAATTCCTACTGATAATGGTATTACAAACTTAAAAAGAATAAAATTGTTGATTAGATCCTGGAGATCAGATGTTGGTCTCTTACTGTACTAGTTCTAGTTAAGGCAGTTTTTAATTATTTTCTCAGGTGATGTGACATTTAGCCAAGTTGTTATGGAAGTCATGAGGCAGCTTGAAGGAGCCTACGCACTTATCTTTAAAAGCCCACACTACCCCAATGAATTGATTGCATGCAAACGGGGCAGCACACTGATACTCGGTGTCAATGTAAGTGCATCCTTGTTTGTTTTAAACTATCGGCTAGGTTCTAATCAAGCATAGTAAAACGGTGATTTTTATTCTGTGTAAGAATTATTTTAGTTATGCTCTTGAGCTAACATCTTTTGCTGTTCAAGTTAACAAGCCTTTTTATTATGTAGTATTACTAGGCCTAACATCTAAAGGTAACTTAACTCTGTTGCCTCTTGCCTCTTCACCGTTCTTATCTCCATCTGCTTCAAACATGTATTAGGTAAAAGAGTCAAAATAGAAAACATGAAGTGCATTTTCTCATGAATGTTGGCTTGTCAAAAGGTCCTAAGAAATACCATTTTTACCATGTTGTTTTCTCATATAGTGGAATCTGCCATAAGGTCCACACTCAATAGAATAACTACGAACTACTGGCTCTGGTTAACTGCCACATGTTTTGTTCATAAAATGCAAACTTGAGAAACCATGCAGTAGATTACTTGCAGATTAACTAATATTCTTTTATGGTGATGTTGGTTTGGTTACAAGTTATCTTTTGTGTAATCATTTCGGCACAATTTATAGATACTATAATTCTGCTTCTTTTGAGTTGGAGCATTTCTTATATTTGTAACTGTTGTATCTGTTTTCAGGAATTAAGTGGCCAAAACAGTGGGAAACCATTTCATGATGTCAAAGTTCTGACAACAAACGGGAAACCCAAAGAATTATTCTTCTCTAGTGATTTATTTGCTATTGTGGAGCATACCAAGAATTATTTGGCTATCGAAGATGATGAAATTGTTCATATTAAGGTACTCTTCAGCTTTCTCTGTTAATTCACCTGCCTTATCTGTTCTTTTTTGCCTTTACTTTTTTTTTAGAAAGAAAGATCATTTTTAATGGGGGACAATCTATCTTTTCTAGACCTAAAGTTATCTATTTCCTTTGTACCATTTTCCTGCCAATTTGACAATTGTATTTTTATTGTGTGACTGGTTTTTTAGTGACTGAAATAATATGTAGACATGCTAGTGCAACAGTTCTTTTGTTTCTTTGACATCATTAGCCTTACATTTGATGTCTTGTGCAAGCTTTAACAATTTGGTCATTGCAGGACGGCAGTGTGTCTATCCTTAAGTTTGACCATGAGAAAGAGAAGCCAGCTTCTGTGCAACGAGCATTGTCTGTCCTTGAGATGGAAGTTGAGCAGATAAAGAAAGGAAGTTATGACCACTTCATGCAAAAGGAAATCCATGAACAGCCACATTCATTAACAACAACTATGAGGGGTAGAGTGAAGGATAGTGGTGTTCTTTTAGGAGGATTAAAGGAAAAGGAGTACCTCAAAACTATTAGGCGCAGTAGAAGGTTAGTTTTCATTGGCTGTGGTACAAGTTACAATGCTGCCTTAGCTGCAAGACCTTTTGTGGAGGAATTAACTGGTATGCCAACGCCAACTTATTGTCCTGACTCCTTATGTAGAAATTTTAGATGTCAACATCAGTTACAATATGTATTAGCTACCTGTTTTTTAACCCAGATACTTCTTCCTTGCATTATTTGGACAATAGGTATTCCTGTGACTATGGAGGTTGCAAGTGACTTGCTGGACAGACAAGGCCCCATCTACAGGGAAGACACTGCATTTTTCGTTAGCCAGTCAGGGGAGACAGCAGATACCCTCCTTGCTCTTGATTATGCACTAGAAAATGGAGCACTTTGTGTTGGCATAACAAATACCGTAGGAAGCACACTGTCAAGAAGAACACATTGTGGAGTTCATATCAATGCTGGTTGTGAGATAGGTGTTGCTAGTACCAAGGTTAATTTCTGTATATTCTCATGCTACAACTCTTTTTTGGTCATCTTGATTCCTAACAGTATCTCCTATCTTGCAGGCATATACAAGCCAAATAGTAGTCATGGTCATGGTGGCCTTGGCTGTTGGATCTGATCAAATATCCACCCAAGTTAGACGCCAAACTACCATCAGTGGTCTTTCCAATCTTCCAAGTATGTTGTGTTGGATCACCAATGCATTATTTAGTCTAGGAAATTGTTGCTTTAGAACAACGTTTTCCAAATTTGTCTATTTTACTACACAGGCAATGTCAGCGAGGTTCTAAAACTTGATACCGAGATGAAGGAACTTGCCTCTTCCTTGATCGATTCAGAGTCTCTCCTCGTGTTTGGCAGAGGTTATAACTATGCCACTGCCTTAGAGGGTGCTCTTAAAGTTAAGGAGGTTGCTCTGATGCACAGCGAAGGCATGCTTGCTGGTGAAATGAAGCATGGACCACTTGCACTAGTGGATGAAAACCTTCCGATCATTGTCATTGCAACACGTGATGCATGCTTCAGGTAAGCCCTTTGGACAGACTAGAGAGCACGTTCATTTTTTTCGTTTATCAAGGAGTTTCTCCAATCAACTTCACCTCTTGCAGCAAACAACAGTCAGTGATTCAGCAGCTCCTTTCTCGCAAGGGGCGTCTGATAGTTATGTGCTCAAAGGGAGATGCATCTGCAGTTTGCCCTAGTGGATCTTGCAGGGTTATTGAAGTTCCAGAGGTTGCTGACTGTCTCCAACCAGTGATTAACATAATTCCATTACAGGTTTGCACATTCTTTGAATTGTTCAATTTCATCAAATTCCAGAACTTCTACTTATGCTTTATCATCTGTACGACAATTTCATTTATTGTGTGTGTTGTTATTTGTTGCTTCAGCTGCTGGCATACCATCTGACAGTTCTTCGAGGATTTGATGTTGATCAACCAAGGAATCTGGCAAAGAGTGTGACTACCCAATGAGTAGGGGTTTCTATCAGGTAGTTCAGAAGTTGTATCAGATCCCCGTTCAGAACCTCTACAAACAGATATAAAACTTTGGATATTCGTGACACGCTTTTCAAACTGCTAAACGGTATGTTTCGTGCGAAAATTTTCTATATGAAAGTTGTTCTAAAATATCAGATAAATCCATTTTTCAAGTTTGTAATAATTAAAACTCAATTAATCACACGTTAAGGTCATCTCGTTTTACGTGAAACATTTAATCTTCATCTTTATCTTTATCTTCAGGAGATTCAAACACCATCTTGTATCAAATCCATCCTATAGAGAATAGGTTGTGTAGCTATTGTTTGAATGTTATTGCTCATAGCCATTTCGCAGTTATGTAATTATTTTTAGATAACCGAGATTCTTGAGGTGGCTAGCATTACAATATTGTTGATAAACCCCATCAAATTTTCATGTGTGTATTTGTCTTGACTGATGATGCATTGACTCGCTGAAAATCTGTGGTGTCCCAATCCTGAAACTACATGGAACTTCTCCATTGGCTTATGGCTGATTAATGCTTGTCCGCAAAGCACCTCAGCCTTATCATACAGTAGAATATAGATCATTTGTTTACGAAGTCAACAGTACAGATCATCAAACCAAGTGTTGACTAAAAAATCATCCAACATAACTGACAGTCAAAACCTTTCCTGTCTGCTCAGCTCATCCTGCATTTGACACTGCACAGCTGCTGGTATGATACAAACATTGCTGCTATTAACCAATCGCAGTCCCAATTAGTGATGTGAACCGAATTAAAAAAAGCTACTATTTTCTCGCCCAGCTTTCTTTAAGCTGGAGCTTAGAGTTTCAGAGTTCATATGCACACAGACTCCATTGGACGCAACGTGCTTGTACACCTCGTTATGCATATACAATACTCGGATCTAAGTCAAATCGCTTTCACTAACACTAGTTTATTACCATATTACTATCTTAATTAGTGCTAGTCACTGTTGCCCAGACGATGGAACGCACAAAACTCTTGACTTGTGACACAAAAATTAACAGTAATCACTATACAGTCCAAATCAACATCCTAATCTCACTCCTGTCAGAATCAACATCCTGATTGATGTGCCATGATGAGCTCTCGCCTTCGCGTTGCTTGTGATCACGCTAAGCTCGTTGTGGCGTCCATGTCCACGGCGCGTCGACGCGGCGCGTGAGTGGCTCGCCCGGGGCGCCTCGATCGCCGTCGAGGACCACGCCACCGACGTCCTCCGCTCGCCGGACGGCACGTTCGCCGCCGGCTTCTACAACGCGTTCCCCACTGCCTTCACCTTCTCCGTCTGGTTCGCGCGCGCCGCCGACCGCGCCGTCGTCTGGACCGCGGCGCGGGCGCGCCCCGTGCACAGCAAGGGGGCGCGCGTCACGCTCGACGCGCGCCGCGGCGCGCTCGTCCTCACCGACTACGGCGGCGAGGTGGTCTGGAACTCCTCCACCCCCGCCGCCGGCGGCGGCGCCCGGACGATGGCGTCGCGCGTTCGGCTCCACGACTCCGGCAACCTGGTGGTCGAGGACGCCGGCGGCAGGACGCTGTGGCAGAGCTTCAACTTCCCCACCGACACGTTGCTCCAGACGCAGCGGTTGACGGCGGCGACGCGGCTGGTGTCGCGAGACCGGCTGCTCTCCGCCGGCTACTACAAGCTCGGGTTCAGCGACTACGCCATGCTCTCCCTCTTCTACGACAATGGCAACTTCTCCAGCATCTACTGTCCCAACCCTTACTTCAGCTACTGGCAAAACAACCGCAAGATCTACAACTTCTCCCGCGAGGCCGCCATGGACGCGCTCGGGCAGTTCCTCTCCAGCGACGGCACCAACTTCGAGGCCGCCGACCTCGGCGCCGCCGGCGTCAGGAGGAGGCTGACGCTGGACACGGACGGCAACCTCAGGGTGTACAGCTTGAACGACGCGACTGGAACATGGTCGGTGTCGTGGATGGCGTTCGGCAACCCGTGCAACATCCACGGCGTGTGCGGCGCCAACGCCGTGTGCCTCTACTCGCCGGTGGCGGTGTGCGTCTGCGCGCCGGGGCGAGCTACTGGAGCAGAGGGTGCCGGCCGACGTTCCGGCTCGAGTGCCGCCGGCCGGCGAAGCTGGTGGCGCTGCCGCACAACGACTTCTGGGGCTACGACCTCAACGACGGCGAGGTCATGCCGCTCCGCGACTGCGCCAACAAGTGCCTCGACAACTGCGCGTGCGTGGTGTTCCAGTACAAGGAGCACATGGAGTGCTACCTCAAGAGCGTCCTCTTCAATGGCAAGACGTTACCTGGCTTGCCGGGAACGGTGTACATCAAGGTCCCGGCCGACTTCCTCGTGCCGGAATTCCACGTGCATCAATGGCAGCGCGACGGCGACGGCGGTGGCGGCCTCGCCATCCAAGAAGACATCGCCGGCTGCGCTGCCGCCGCTGCCGCCGACAGCAACAGAAAGGTTCTCCTCAACGTCTCTGCTTCACTGTCATCTCATGACGCCGGCAAGCCGGTGTGGCCATACCTGTACGGATTCTTGTCGGCGTTGCTCGTCGTCGAGGCCTCGTCATCGGGTTCGGCTGCTGGCTCTTCTCAAGCAAAGGATTGTTCCGGCATTCACGGGTGTACGCCATTGATCAAGAAGGCTACAAGCTGATCACGAGCCATTTCCAGAGGTACACCTACGCTGACATCAAGAAAGCCACGGCGAACTTCACCGACGTGATCGGCCGCGGCGGCTCCGGCGTGGTTTACAAGGGCGTACTCGACGACGAGAGGGTGGTGGCCGTGAAGGTGCTCAAGAACGTGAGCCGGCAGAGCGAGGAGGAGTTCCAAGTAGAGCTGAGTGTGATTGGAAGGATCTATCACATGAACCTTGTCAGAATGTGGGGTTGCTGTTCTCAAGGCAAGCACAGGATTCTGGTCTCTGAATACATAGAGAATGGATCGCTTGCACAAAGATTGTTTGATCATGGATTTGATGATGATGTGCTTGATTGGAATCAACGGTTCAGGGTTGCTCTGGGTGTGGCTATAGGGTTGGCTTACCTTCACAATGAGTGTTCAGAATGGATTGTTCATTGTGACATGAAGCCTGAGAATATTTTGTTGGATAAGGATTTGGAGCCTAAGATTACCGATTTTGGGTTGTCCAAATTGCTCAAGAGATGGCTCAGATGCGATTTTGACACGGATCAGAGGGACAAGAGGGTACATGGCTCCAGAGTGGGTTACTAACATACCGGTTACAGAGAAGGTTGATGTGTATAGTTATGGAGTGATACTCCTTGAGCTAGTGAAGGGGATTAGGATTTCGGAATGGGTGATCCATGGGATCAAGGTATGTGAGGATATTAGGGTGGTTGTCAGGGCGACACATCAGAAGATGAAATCCAATGAAGAAAGATCCATTGAGGATCTTGTGGACTATCAATTGAATGATGATTTCAACCATGTACAAGTGAAGCTGATGCTTGAGATTGCCGTTTCATGCTTGGAGGAAGATAGGAGCAAGCGGCCAAACATGAGCTCAGTTCTGCAAGCACTCATCTCAGTTGAAGGTTAAGGCTATGTTAGTATGTCACTCAGAGCTTGTCATTCTGTAGTTTTTGATTTTTATGTGATAGGTATTTTAAGTATTAGCAGTTGATCAATATAAGCTACTCCCTCTGTTTCATATTGTCAATCACTTTGGATTTATCCTAAGTCAAACATCTTCAAGTTATACCAAGTTCATAAAAAAATATAACATCCACAACACCAAATTAGTTCATTAAATATATTTTTATAATATATTTGTTTTGTGTTAGAAATATTTCTATAATTTCTGCAAACTTAGTCAAACTTGAAGAGATTTGATTTGGGATAAATCCAAAAGTTACTTATAGTATGAAAAGGGGGGGGGAGTAGTTATATTGTATGGCCACCAAGTTTCCATAAAATATTTTTTATTTTTATAAAATCATCCTATTACAAAGAAACTAAATAAAGGCATACATCCCGTTGTTCTTGCCCTTCATGTATTTACTGAGGATTTGTATTATTCTTGTAAAAAATGACAAATGAAGAAAACTTGTGGAACTTTGTTAGCTATGTAATGAATTTGGAAAATACCTATTTTTTCACCGACATTTAGTGGTTGAAATGATATTTGTCGACCACCGATAACTCATTGTTTATTTTTTATAGTAGCTGAATTTAACTCATATCTATCTTATTTTCTTAGTCTAATGCTTTTCATGGACAGCAACCATTAGTTTGGTGAATTTTACAAACAATGTTTCAGTTTAGATGCATCAGATAAGATTCTTTATCACTATAATTTTACTGTGAAACTCTGTTATTTGGAAATCAGATTTTTTTTTTGTTGAAGTAAAGCAGTTGTCTAGTGTCAAGTATTATTTTTGCTGCCCGCTGGACGCAAATGATAAATGTACTGCACTTATTTTATTTTTTGATTAGTTATAGTTTATAATATAGATTATTTGTTATAATTTGAATTTGCATGCCCACATTGTAATGTAATTAAATCAGTAAAAGTCAACCCTTGAATTTAGACCGAACAAAATATAGCATACCTTTTCTAAGTCGTGCCGGTCCGTGCATGTTCAATCATGATGAAATGTTTTTTTCTTACATATTTTCCCGTATTTTGATGTCTAAGGTCATCAATGTTACATATATGTAATGCCCTGGAATAATTGGAGAAAAAAAAAGAAAAGATAAAGAAAGAAATGAGGAGAGCTCTGCTAGCTAGCTAGTCAGCTGGCCTTTGGGTTGTGGGCCTTAGGCCCTGCGAGCAGAAGCAGCACTAAGTTCATCGACAGGCCTTGGGCCTTGGGCCTTAGGCCCTAAGCCCATCTTGCAAGCAGCAGCAGTAGCTAGCGTGAAGCTTCTGCAACAACGGATAAGCGGATCCAACATGGGTATTGGGGCACTCGAGCAGGGGACGCTACTGCATGGGTGGTCGCGCGCCCATTCCCCCGCACGGTGAATCCCCCCTCTCTAGTCTCTCATCTCTTCTCTCTATATGTATATTCGTATGTATATATTTTATATACATATATATAAATATTGTATATGTGTATATAAAGTTTATACGTATGTATATAAAGTATATACATATGTATATATATACATATCTATATATATAATTTTTTATATGTATATATTTTTGATGTATAAAAAATATATATACGTTTACAAACTTTGTATACATACATATTAAAAAACGAAAAAAACCGAGAGAAAAAAAACATATACAAACTTTGTATATGTATGTCGTATACAAAGTTTGTAGACATATATATAAAAGAACCGAAAAACCCCGAAGAAAACCAGAAAAAACAAAAAAATCCACGTGCCCCCTCTATGCGCGCTGTTTCGCCGTCCCTCCTCTTCACGCGCGTCACGTGGCTGCGTTGTACGCAGGAGGAGGGGTGCAGGAAGCGCGCGGCTGATCGCTTTTTAGTGATTTCACACTCAAGCCCCCTACCCCGTTGGATCATCATTGGTAGAAGGAGAAAAGAAAGGGGGAAGAAGAGGGAGAGGAGGAAGAGAAGGGGGGCTGAAGGAGAAAGAAGAAGATAGTCCTCTTTATAATCTTAACTTGGATCCGCCGCTAGCTTTAGGTTGAGTTCTTTTCATCTACTTATTGAGGGCACGATTTCTAAATTAGTAAACGGTGTGTTTTGTGAAAAAAAATATTTTTTAAAATCAAATAAATTTAATTTTAAATTTATGATAATTAATATTTAATTAATAATGTGTTAATGACTCGTCTCGTTTCGCATGACGTAATAAGTTAAGCCCTAACATCTAGTTCGAACGTAGTCTTAGTCCACCTTGGGAATTAGATGAGAGGATGAGTGGTGACAAGTAACATTGACTTTGATTTTTTTTGCGAGAAGCGAGAAAAAAACATAATGTGTTGCAGTGTATATGTAGTCCAATATAATAAATTAAGTTGTGTATTACAGTGTAAGTGTAGTCCAACAAATTGAGTTGGACCTAAAAATGTTTCGGGCATTGCGCGTTGAAATATACAAGAACCGCGCATGAATGATCTCAAGCTGATTCTGATGATGACCTTTTATGGACAACGCTGAAGATTGCGATCTCCTTGATAATACGATGATGATGATGATAATAGTATGTTTTTTTGAAAACCGAGCCAGCAAAAACGCTGATGTTATTAAGTAGGGTGAGAAAAAACTATGTACATGCACAAGGTTTTGAAGAAAAAATCCTGGTCAGAGAGATGATAATAGTATGTAACCTCGTCTGACGGAGAGTATAATAAGTAATGAATTACCTGTAAATATGGTGATGTAGGATAGAAATTGTGCGTTCAGGTTCAGGAAATATGGTGGATGTCATTGTCTGTTTGACATCAAGAAGTCTCTCTCTTTGTAACGATTAGTCAATATTACTAGGTTGTAACTGACAAAAATAGACGTCAGAGGTAAGAAATAAGAATTGTCGTCCATGTGCAAGTTGATAATTTATCGAAATTTAAATTTATGTAAAGAGGTAGAATTTGCAGTTTTATCAGGACTGACAACTGACAAGTGCAAGGTGGCCATGTTTTGCCAATGTTTTCTCTAGATTGAATTGAATGTTGCCTTTTACGATCAAAGCAGACGACCACAATTATCTGCATTTACACACGCATTTGTTGGGCTGTATTATGTGTATTGTCTGTAACAACTGGCATACTGAAATCTTAGACAAATATTCAAAAACACATCATGAGTCGTCAAGAAATTAAGCTGTGGAAAACGAGGAAGAGATGAAGCCAGGTCGAATGGAGCAGTGGTATGATGTTTGTTCTTCTTTGCACGTCCGTGTACATACATCTCCCCTACAAACTTCCAATACCATTTGCTGGATTCGATCGATCCGTTGCATCAGGAAAAGCAGGTCGTTGTCAGCCAGTGCGAGTCAAACTTATAAGGCTTTGTTCGGCAAAGAAACTCCCAGCGCGCACAGTAAACACGGAAAACGGAGCGGTCATTAGCGCGTGATTAATTAAGTATTAGCTAAATTTTTTTTCAAAAATGGATTAATTTGATTTTTTTAAGCAACTTTTGTATAGAAACTTTTTGCAAAAAAGTTCACCGTGTAGTAGTTTGAAAAGCGTGCGCGAGAGAAAAAACAATGTGCGCGTTCCGAACCTACGTTCTGCGTTCCGAACCGGAACAGCCGAACAGACCCTTAGCTTCTTAATTTCATCTTGGTTCCTTCGGTTTGTCTGTCAGATCAAGCATATATATGTTAATTAGGATTAGTTAATATGTCTAATTAAACTCAACACCTCAACGGTGAGTGCAAGAAGCAAGGATGGCTTCCTGGCCACCTACCATCACCGGCACGGCCATGAGCACTAGTGGTAGCAGTGCCCTTCGCGCAGCCGCCACCATAGCTATCCTCGTCACCGTCATCGTCTCGCTGTCGCGTCCATTCCCGTGCGAGGCACGCCGCGACAGCCTCCCCCGGGGCGCCTCCATCGCCGTCGAGGACCACGCCACCGACGTCCTGCTCTCCCCGGACGGCACCTTCGCCTGCGGCTTCTACGACGTCTCGCCCACCGTCTTCACCTTCTCCGTCTGGTTCGCGCGCGCCGCCGACCGCGCCGTCGTCTGGTCCGCCAACCGCGCCCGCCCCGTCCACAGCAAGCGCTCCCGTCTCGAACTCCACGGCCGCCACAGCGCGCTCGTCCTCACCGACTACGACGGCGAGGTGGTCTGGAACTCCACCGTCAGCGCCAACTCCACCGCCACCGCCGCGCGCGCGCGGCTGCACGATTCCGGCAACCTCGCCATCGAGGACGCGAGCGGGAACGTACTATGGCAGAGCTTCGACCACCCAACGAACACACTGCTTCCCATGCAGCGAATCACTGCCGGTGAAGCGATGGTCTCGGCAGGCAATCTCCTCGCCGCCGGCTTCTACAGCTTCCGCTTCAGCGACTACGCCATGCTCTCGCTGGTGTACGACAACCATGAGATGTCCAGCATCTACTGGCCCAACCCCTACTACAGCTACTGGCAGAACAGTCGCAAGATCTACAACTTCACCCGGGAAGCTTTCTTCGACGCCTCCGGCCATTTCTTGGCCAGCGACAACGCCACCTTCGACGCCGCCGATCTGGGCAAGAATGTCGCCGTTAGGAGGAGGCTGACGTTGGACACAGACGGCAACCTCAGGCTGTACAGCCTGGACGAGGTAGCCGGGTCGTGGTCGGTGTCGTGGATGGCATTCAGCAACCCGTGCATCATCCATGGCGTGTGCGGCGCCAACGCCGTGTGCCTCTACTCGCCGGCGCCGGTGTGCGTCTGCGCGCCGGGGTACGTGCGTGCCGACGCGAGCGACTGGACAAGAGGCTGCCAGCCAACGTTCAACTCCAGTGACGACGGCGGCCGGCCGCGGGCGATGAAGCTGGTGGCGATGCCGCACACCGACTTCTGGGGTTTCGACATCAACAGCAGCGAGAACCTGTCGCTGGACGAGTGCACGACACGGTGCAAGAGCGAGCCGTCGTGCGTGGTTTTCCAGTACAAGCAGGGCAAAGGTGAGTGCTACCCAAAAAGCCTCATGTTCAATGGCAGAACGTTCCCTGGCCTGCCTGGGACGGCCTATCTCAAGGTCCCGGCTGATCTCGACATGCCAGAAATACACATCCACCAATGGCAAACGGACAGCGATGGTCGCCGTGGCATTGCCATTCAGGAAGACATTGTCGGATGCAGTGGCATGAGCTCACAGGAGTTCTTGCTCAATGTCTCGAATGCGTCGTCGAGCAAAAGTAATCAGGGCAAGTCGATATGGTTCTACTTCTACGGATTTCTGACAGCATTTTTTGTCATTGAGGTGTTTGTGATAGCATTGGGTTGCTGGCTCTTTTCCAACAAGGGAGTTTTTAGGCCATGTCAGGTTTCAGCACTAGATGAAGGGTACAGGATGGTTACTAGCCATTTTCGCGCGTATAGCTACTCAGAGCTACAGACAGGAACTAGAAAGTTTCACAGTGAGATCGGCCATGGTGGGTCAGGTGTTGTGTACAAAGGAATTTTAGACGATCAGAGGATCGTGGCCGTCAAGGTGCTACAAGATGTGAAGCAGAGTGAGGATGTGTTCCAGGCTGAGTTGAGTGTTATCGGTAGGATTTATCATATGAATCTCGTAAGAATGTGGGGTTTTTGCTCAGAAGGAATACATAGGATTTTAGTCTATGAGTACATTGAAAATGGATCATTGGCCAAAGTACTATTTCAAGGGAGGGATTTCGGTATGTTTCTTGGATGGAAGCAAAGGTTCAACATTGCTCTAGGTGTTGCCAAGGGGCTGGCATATCTTCACAATGAGTGCCTTGAGTGGATCATCCATTGCGACATGAAGCCAGAGAACATACTGTTAGATGAAGATATGGAGCCTAAGATCACTGACTTTGGCTTGTCCAAGTTGTTGAATAGAGACGGGTCTGGTTCTGACATATCACGGATTCGGGGCACAAGAGGATATATGGCTCCTGAGTGGGTCTCTAGCCTTCCAATCACTGAGAAAGTTGATGTGTACAGTTATGGAGTGGTGCTTCTTGAACTGGTGAAAGGGATGAGGATTTCAGACTGGGTGTTGGATGGGAAAGAGGGACTAGAAGCCGACGTGAAAAGTGTGGTTAAGATGGTTGTCAGCAAACTTGAGAGCAACAAGGAAGCATGGGTTGTGGATTTGATGGATGATCGGTTGCATGGTGAATTTAATCATTTGCAAGCTAGGCTAGTAATCCAATTGGCCGTTTCATGCTTGGAAGAAGATAAAAACAAGAGGCCAAGTATGAAGTACATAGTACAAATGCTCATTTCCGCTGAAGATGAAGCTCATGCCTTCACCTAATTCTGATGGTTCTAACATAAGTATCTGAAACTTAATATGAAGTTCACTCTATCTATTTCAGCCTTTGTATAAAAGCCATGCAACTTGATGAGCACCAAACTTTGTTAGTTGGAAAATTGTAAGAGAGCGCATGTTATCACGGACAAATTGATACACATCAATAATAGTGAAATTAAGCTAGAAAATTATTAAAGCTAAAAAATTGCAACCGAAAATTACTAACTTCGAAGAATATCTAAGCCAACTTTTCATAAATTACAAAGTTTTTTCCATCATAAATAGAGTGGGGCTTAGGTTTGAAATCCTTACTTTCATATATATCATGCAACAATATATATACTTTCATAACCATTTTGTTGGATCTCCCTCTAGCCACAAGTTAACCACTTTCAATATCGTAGATTGTTTGGGCATATATTAAAATCACCATGCAACCTGTTGCCACACAGTAGTCAAGTCAACTTACTTTAGATCATTCTATTTTTTTATATAGAGCCTTCACAACATCACTAGGAGTAGGTTCAACTTCAGCACATTCCCATGAAGATGTTATGTTTACTGCTTTGGGGGACATATTTACAATAGAGAGTTAGGGCCTTAGGGTGTGATTAGTGTATATTTCTAGGTGAGGTTCTAAGGTGAAATGCATGGTATAGCATTAGCCTTAGGGTGCGATTAGTTTTAGTAATCTCTTCCAAGGAAAAAGACAATAGGGGACTATAAGCTACTTAAACTTATGTGAAAGAGAGACAAAGAAAAGTGAGGAGTTTTAGCTCTAATGCATCTAATGCAATAGCTAGCCCTACACATGCTTCAAGATATTTACATTAAATTCACAGTGAGAGAAAGAGAGAGAAGAGAAAAAATAGAGCATGTTTTCATCATAGATTGTATGAAACATAGATATAAAATTTTGTAAAAATAGATGTGAGATCTTGTAACTAATATTTTGGCCTCTAAAAAATCTCAAATGAAAAAGTTGTCAACTACAAAGTTGTAGATCTCATCAAGATCTAAAATTTTGATATAAAATGTGTCTTCATCCGACTTTATATGAAAATATTAGGTGTAGATATGTGTTTTTTTAAAATTTGATTTTCACATGTGAGTGGCTTAAGCTATCCATCTGCGAAAATCAATTTTCACATGCGCACGCTTAATCCGCACGTTTGTGAAAATGAGGTTACAAGTGGCTTAAGTCACCCGTATGCAAAAATCGATTTTCACAAGCGAATACTTAAGCCACCCGTCTACGAAAATAAGGTCATTTTCGCAGACGGATAGCTTAAGCATGTGCATGCGAGCCATTGTAGCCATTGTAGGAGTGTGTTGCGTCCCTTCCTTTGTAGCCATCTCTTCTTCTCCGAGCCATTTACAAGCTGAAGGCTGAGGGAGGGAGAAAGATATTGTGATGGACAAGCATGGATGCTATCACAACATCGAAAGACGTTTGGGTGACCAATTTCCAAAACAGAAATACTACAAAATGATATACAGTTCCAACGGAATAGTTGTGTCAGTATGGTACCTAGGTACCAGATTTGATAAAAAAGACATTTGCATTGCTGCCAAACAGTAGAGAGCGCAGATGCCAATTGCATCTGTCGCACATTTACAACAGCGGACAAAGCTAAAATCGCTTTGTCAAAGTGGGTTAATGTTGCAAAATAATGTGGTAATCCGTTACACACAGAAACTATCTACGTAGATTAGTTATTAATTCATATTAACATAGCTAGCTACATTCAGATATATCTGTTTTAATTTAACCTTTTGATTAAGTTCCCCTATTCCTACAATGAATAAAAGACTTATGTTTCCTTTGTTCTTTTTGCAGGTTACCGTGTTCCCCTGCGTCCGTACACATAGTTAAGCCGTTACGCTGGTCAATGGAGAAATAAACAATTAGAAATTTGGCAGCTGCATAATGTATCTTGTAAATTTCGTTGGTGCAAGTAATAAAGGAGAGATGATAGCCTTTATTTTTGTTCACATTATCTCTTAGCATCTTTTTTTGGTGATGAAAAAGTTGAGAGAATATTGCACGTACAACTAAACTAAAAATAATTACAACAAAACAAATATTACCCTTTTGTTTTTAAATTTGTAAATGTTCCTTCTCCATAACATAGTAGACATGTATAAATCAAAAAATAACATCCAATCTATATATGACAGGTGTGCCTAAGGATGCCATCCAAACATCAATACTATTTGGTGGCGCCAAGGTCAAAAACGGTATTGGTCTAATTCATGCAGTTGAATATCTCTTGTATTTTCATTCTCACTTCACGTAAAAAGGTTTGAACCAAAGTTAATAGTGACCGGACGGCTCATCTTTATAAGCTGGTTCTGCTGTCGTATTATTCTCGGTGCCACAGTGTTTCGCGATGCTGCAGTGCCTAACTGCTACAGTGTCACGGGCTACAGCACAGCACTGGGCTGCCTTTTGCTTGGGCTGGGCTACTGCTTGCTATTTTCTCTCTCTCTTTTTTTTTCTCTTTTCTTTCCCTAATTTTGCAGGGCGTTACATATTTCCATTTTGTGCGATCTTAATTTATAGCTTTACTGATCCAGACAATTGCATTGCTTTTTTTTTGAAAAGAAACAACACGAGAGTGTGCTTTTGAATATAGCAGGAGAAAAATACAACCCCTAGGGACAAAGAGGAGGAAAACCAATTAACCTGTACACTATACAAGGTGCAGTGCAAGTTTGCGCAACCGCTTGGCCACTGCCAAAGCCCACATCCTAGCTTTTTCCTTGATTTTCGTGAGTAGGTAAGACATTGCGGCTTCTTTGTGCTCGAAAATCCGTTGGTTTCTCTCTTTTCAGATTTCCCAAACAACAAGGAGAATAAGGGTGTGCAGCCCCTTCTTGGGGATGCCAGCCGTGCTTGCTAAATTTTCCCACCATTCTTTGACCGACTGTGCATTCCTTCCATTGCCCAAGCTCAAGCCGTTGGTAGCCCACCCAAGCGGCTATGAGGCTCCACATCATTTTTGTGTATCTGCACCTGGCAACAAGGTGCAATGCTATTTCATCCTCTTGCCAGCAGAGTGGGCACCGACCATGTTTTGCCAACCCCTAATTGCAAGCCAGTCAGAGGTCCATACCTATTCTGGATGATGAGCCAGGCGTGAAATTTGCATTTCCCCAGCGCCCAGGCTCTCCAAATCAGCGAGTCAAAGGTTGTGTTAGGTGCCCTAAAACACTATGCTTGGTATGCCGACGAAGCCGAGTAGTGCCCATGACTTGTGAATTTCCATGCTGTTTGATTGGGTTCCTCTTCGTTCAGGTGCACACCACGGATGGCATTCCATAGGATGACAAGTTGATCACTGAGGTTCACTGTGATTTGCGGGTTTGCTTCTAGCGCCAAGTCACCAGCCCATGCATCGTTTTCCTTTCCCTGGCGCAAGGACTTCCTTTTCTTCTTGGAGATTGCGTAGACTAGTGGCATAAGGTCTTTTGGCTGGCATCCATCTATTCATGCAGAATCCCAAAAGCATGTTGTGTTTCCGTCCCCAACGGTTATTTTTGTTGATGCGGTGAAGAGGGTTTTATCTACTTCATCGCAAGGCGTCTCAAGGCCTACCCATGGCTTGCTCGGGTCCTCCCATTCGTGCCAAAGCCAACGCAACCTTAAGGCCCTCGTGAATTTTTCCATGTTTAGCATCCCAAGACCTCCATGTCTAGTCGGCATACACGTCTTTGCCCAACTGACCTTGCATTTTCCTCCAGTGATGTCCCCTGTGCCAGCCCAGAGGAATCGTTGTCGCTGTTTGTCCAGTTGCTCCAAGACTTCCTTTGTAACTTTTAAGGCAGTCAACAAGTAGATTGGTTGCGCCGTCAACACTGATTTCACAAGCATGGGTCTTCCCACTTGACCCATGTTTTGTCCCCTCCAACCCGCCACACGCCCCGAGATCTTGTCGAAAATAGGTTGCAAGTTTGTTTTCCGCATCCTTCCAAGAACCAGGGGGAGTCCTAGGTATTTTAGCAGGAACTATGCTGTCACCGCTAGGACTCCCTGAAGGGCATCCTCTAGATCGACGTCTCCGCATTTGATGGCCTCAACTTGGGATTTTTGGAGGTTGGTGACAAGCCCGGTGGCAGAGCCGAAGTGTTCTAGAATTTTCGTAAAAGCACTCATGTCCTCCCGGATGGGGTTAACGAAGATGACGGCATCATGCACGTACATGGATATGCGAAGGCGAGTCGCTCTGCCCCGGAGTTTCGAGATCGCACCTAGCTCGGTTGCCTTGGAAAGAATCCGTTGGAGAGGGTCAATTGCTAGGATGAATAGAAGCGATGAGAGCGGATCCCCTTACCGAAGTCCTCTACCACGCCGTATCCTCTGCCCTAGGACTCCATTGAGGAGGACTTGTGAGGTGGAGGTGGAGAACAGGACCCCTAGCCAGTCTCTCCATTTCGTTAGGAAACCTCGTTGTTGCAGTAAGTCCATCAGGTAATCCCAGCGCACAGAGTCAAAGGCTTTTGTTATGTCGAGCTTAAAGAGAAGCATCGGCCATCTCATGCGTTGATATCTCCTGGCCATGTTCCTCACGTAGAGGAAATTGTCATGTATGCTTCTCCCTTTGATGAAGGCGCTTTGGTTGACAGAAATCAAGGATCGCAAGTGGGGCCTCAGCCGCAACGCTTGCAGTTTGGATAGGATCTTGGCCACGCTGTGGATTAGGCTGATTGGCCTAAAGTACGAAACTCCATCGACACCTTCCTTTTTGGGGATGAGGACTACGTTTGCTGAGTTCAGGAGGCTCAAGCTGGCACATCTAAGATTGTAGCGGAGTTAAAAACTAAGGAGATGTCCGCCTTGACAATATCCCAGCATTCTTTGAAGAAAATCCTAGTGAAGCCGTTTGGTTCCGATGCCTTGTCAATTGGCATTTCCTTGATGGCCTGGTGGATTTCTTGCTCCGAGAAAGGCTCCCCTAAGGAAGAGAGGTTGGTCGGCAGGATGTCAAGCACTTCCCAATTTAACTCATCTGGCCTCGGGCCTAGACGATCCACCAGCTGCACGAAGTGATCAAAGATGGCTGCTTCTTTCTCCTCATGCATCACTGCCCAGCCACTATCTTTGCGCAACCTTTGAATGCTATTTTTTCTTCTCCGTGCATTTGCTTTGAGGTGAAAAAAGTTTGTGTTCGTGTCACCCTCGCGGATGTACGTTATCCGGGAAGCCTGCCTCTTTCTTGCCCATTCTATTGTAGCCAGGCCGAGGATCTTGCGCTTAAGGGCTGCTCTCAACCTTTCTTCTGGAGCGGAGAGGTCTCTTTTCTCCTGCGCCACGACGAGCCTTAGGATGATATCAAGTGCCATATGGAACTGTAGTTTTGCTTCAGTGCAGATACCCTTTGCCCAAGCTTTTAGGTTGGTTGTAGTGCGTTGTAGATTTTGGCTTAGACGAAGCATTGGCTCTGTGTGCGGCGACGGCTGGTTCCAAGCAGCCTTGACCACGTCCTTGAAGCCTAGGATTCTTGTCCAGAAATTCTTGAATTTGAAGGGTCGCTTACTCGGGCCGTGTGGGTTTGAGAGGATTAGGGGGCAGTGATCTGACAATCCCGTTGGGAGGGCATGCAGGACATGGTGGTGGAAGGCGATGTCCTTGGTCTCATTGTAGAAGCAAAGGTCCAATTTCACAAGCGTGGGCCTTTGACGCTCATTACTCCAGGTGAATTTCCTATTTTGCATGGGATCTCATGAAGCTCACATCGGTTAATGGTTGAGCGGAATCGTCCCATACGAGCTAGGTTAATGTTACTGTTGTTTTTGTCCCTCGCTCGATAAATCATGTTGAAATCTCCAAATAAAAGCCAACCTTCTCTTGCACTGGGCTTTAGTCTCCTGATGTGTCTTAGGAAAGCATCCTTTAGCCGGTGTCTCGTGGGGCCGTAAACTCCCGTCATGAAGAACGTGGCCCCTGTGAGCACAATCGTCACCTGCGCTGAGATCGAGAAGCGTCCGATTCATACGTCTTGCATTGCGAGAGCGGCACTATTCCATAGAATGAGGATTCCTCCTCTCGTGCCCCTGGCCGGTATGAAGGCAAATTTATCCAGTTTGTATCCGCCTAGGAAACGGGCGAGGCCATCATCTATGTTTTGGAGCTTCGTCTCTTGGAAGCAAGCCATGCTGCAGTTCGTTTCAAGCATGAATGAGTTCATGGACCATGTTACATCGCGCAGCCGAATTCAGGCTCCTCATGTTCCAGCTAATGAGGTCTTCGCTGTGCCACATAAGCACGTCGGTCCAACACTTGGATGTTGGTAGGTGGCCCAAGTCGAGATGGGCCGGCGACACGCACGGGGTGGCCTGGCAGCACGTGGCTTGCAGCGCGTGGCTGAGGCACGCTTGGCCCATAGCCGGTCCACGGCACACGCAGCAACAGAGGCTCAGGGCGTGGCTGAGGCGCGCTTGGCCCATAGCCGGCCCGCGGCGCACACAGCAAGGGCGCGCGCGACCCATAGTAGGCCCAAGGCTTGCAGCCTGGAGCGTGACTGGGCCAAGCAAAACCGTCCCGTCGTCGAATTTTTATCATTTTTAATTTTATTTATTTAAAGATTTGCAAAAATAATTTTTCGTTTCGAAATATTGCAGAACTAATCTCCAATCGCCCTCTGGGAGGGCGAGATTTAAAAATCGCCCTCCCAGAGGGCGATTTTTATGACGTGGCAGACGTCCGTTGGGCGCCGTTTGCCGCGTCGCCGCCTTTTTGCAAAAAAGACCCTTGCCGCCCTCGGCAAGGGCGATTTTTCCCCTCCCCGGGGGGCCGCCTGCCAAAGGGCGGCCGCCCTGGCAATTTTGAAAGCGGCCCCCTTGCCGCCCTTGGCAAGGGCGATTTTTGCCGGGCGGCTGCCCTGGCAATTTTGCATGCCACCCCCTCGCCGCCCTTGTAGAGGGCGATTTTTGCCTAATCTCGCCTTCTGCAAGGGCGATTTTTGGTCTACTCCCTACATAAGCCGAGTTCGTTGATGACGGCGTCATTTACAGCGCTCGAGACTCCAAAAAAAAAACAGAGAGAGGGGTGAGGAAGAAGAACGAGAGCGGCGAAGCCCTGTCGGTGTGCATACTCGATCGCAGGTAAATACAATGTCCCGCTATATGTTTGTGTTATTTATTTTGTGTAGATTATTATAAAAAAAGAATATTTTGTGAATATTTGAATAGTTGTTTAGTAGTAAGATCTTGATTTATAAATTAGTGCATGATATAATTTAGGGAGTTTGACCTAGGATGAACCGATTTAGATGAACCTATAGAATATATTGTGATCTATGTCTATATTATTTAAATAGATGTGTAGCACTATGATCTGGATTTTAAAATGTAGGATATATCCTTACCTATGTATATATTTCTTTGTGTAGAATTTTGTTTAATATTTGAATAGATGTGTAGGCTACACATGGACTTACCGCCGGGGGCCCGGTTACCGCCACCCAGCGGTACGGCGGTTACCGCGGTAACCGCGCAAAACCGCGATAAATTTGCAAATTGAAATTTGAATTCAAAAATTCGGGCAAACGGTGATATCGACCGCGGTTACTGTGCGGTATGGCGCGGTAACCGCGCGGTTTGGCGCGGTTACCGCGTGATGTGTGACGGGCAGCACAGTAACGGGCCGGCCCATTTTTTTTTCTTTTTCTAATTTTCAAATTTATTTTTCGTTTTGATCTCAAATTTGAATAAATATTACTCTTTTTTGATAAATTTCTTCACCATAAAACACTACAAATCAAGCACTACCGTCAATATTTTTTTTGTTTATTTTCTTTTTTTTATATTTTTGAATTCGGGCGAAATTCGTTAAACCGTGCCGCGCGGTACGGGTAACCGTACCCCCACGGTATGGGTGGTAACCACGGTAACCGCGCCGTTACCGCCGGTAAATCATACCCTGTGTGTAGCACTTAGTTATTGATTTATAAATTACGACATGATTTATTTGATGGAATTTGACCGATTTGGATGAACATATGTAGAAAAGAAGTACGATTGGCGATACATCTAGATGAAGAAACCAATTCGGTATATTTTAAGATCTAGAAGAGAGAACATAATGTTATAGAATTTAACTTAGGCACAGATTGATCTAGGCAACATATTCGTATTACGAAATAAACTCAGTTTGAATGTGTTTATCAGGCACAATGGCAAGCAAGGTCATATTTCAGATAGTTCACGGTGAAGGCAATGTTAGATATGGTCGAGACGGTGTTGATCTGTCAGAATTTAGTATGAAATCGAAGGGCATCGATAGGCAGCCGATAAAACATTTGAGTCAGTCTATAGTTGGTTACTACGTGGATTTAAAGTGGATACAAGAGTGAACACAATGTCTCTATCCGTTATAGTCAGTCGTGCAACGGAAGGATATTATTGGGAACTAATGCCTGTAGATAACACCGAGTCCTGGAGACGTTATGTAGAGATGGCATTTGAAAGGTCCTGGCCCCTTGTTATTTTTGTGGCATTGGATGAAATCGATAGCAGTGTTACAGTGCAAACAGAGGATGGTGAAGGTCCTAGCAATGCTGTGGAGAATGTTGGACCATCGATGCGAACTGGGGGTAACGAAGCAAGGTTGGAGGAGGCAATAGGCGTGGCGGATGAGGGGGAGAGAATCGAAGCAATTGTTGAGGAAATGAAGAGGGAAGATTCTGAAAATGAGCTGGCAGAGGGCGATGAATCATCGGACGAAGAGGAAGATGTACTGCTCGTTGATTGGACAAAAGCCAATTTCTCTCAACTTGTTATCTCAGAGGGGCAGCAAGCACCCTTTGAATACAAGGATAACGAGGTAATCCAAGGTGCCAGGTATGCGCATAAGGAAGATATGAAAGAGGCGGTGAAGCATTGGGCGGTCTCCTTGCATAGAGAGTTTAGGGTGGTGAAGTCTACCAACTGTGTGTATGACGTGAAGTGCACGAAGGATGATTGTCCGTGGCGCGTTCATGCATATAAGGGAAAATGGAATGACTATTGGAAAGTGAGCATTGTTGGTGAGCACACATGTTGGTTGCCAGGGGTTGATAAGTATCACCGCAACATCACCTCAGCTTTTGTTACCGGTGAGATGTACAACGATGTGGTTTGTAACACGGACTTTGAACCGGGCTCCATTATTAGGTACATTGAAAACAAATTCAAGTATACTATAAGCTACTACAAGGCTTGGAGGGCGAAACAAAAGATTTTGGAGATGAGGTATGGCACATTTGAAGCATCCTATGATAACTTGCCTCGTCTGTTAGGCACCATTGCGCAGAGAAACCCCAATACCTATTATGACATTCAGACCTTTCCGTTGTCTAATGACCCGAGCAAGAGCGTGCTGCAAAGAGCCTTTTTCTCGCTGGGTGCTTGCATCAACGCATTTGTGCACTGTCGCCCTGTGTTGTGCATAGATGGAACCTTCTTGACAGGCAAATACAGAGGTCAGATACTGACGGCGATTGGAGCCGATGGGAACAACCAGGTTTTACCTATGGCGTTTGCATTTGTCGAGAGTGAGAACACTGAAAGCTGGTATTGGTTCTTGGAGAGAGTTCGCTGCCAAGTCGTGCGTATGAGACCCAATGTTTGCCTCATTCATGATCGTCATGCGGGCATGTTGAAGGCAATTGACTACCTGCAGAATGGTTGGCCGGAGAGGGGACTTCCAGCCAGGTGGCATGATGTTCGGAGTAGGTGGTGCATGCGTCATATGGGAGCCAATTTCTACAAGCAATTCAAAAACAAGCACCTGATGGATTTATTTAAGAGGCTATGTGGTCAAAATCAGGAGAAAAAATTCAATGAGTTGTGGAGGAGGTTGGATGAGCTGACAACAAAGCAAACCGACGAGCAATCTCGTCGGCCACAGGATGACGATCCTCCAGTATCTCTTGGTCCACTACATGATGACCCGCCAACAATGAGAAGAAGGTCGGCATCATCGATACATAATTTCTCGCAGTGGATAGAGAATGAACCGAAAGAAAAGTGGTCTCTGTTGTATGACACTGACGGGTCTCGGTATGGTATAATGACAACCAACCTGGCCGAGGTGTACAACTGGGTGATGCGAGGAGTGCGAGGACTCCCACTGGTCGGTATTGTGGAATTTATCCTTCATGGCACTCAGGCATACTTCAGGGACAGATACAAGAAAATTGCCCCTTCGATGCAAGATAACAAAATTGTATTTGGGAGTGTGGTGACAAAGTACATGCAAGATAAAATAGCAAAGGCTATGAAGCACAGAGTTATTCCCCAAGGTACCCAAGTTCATAGGTACGAGATCATGTGTGTGGACAGGCGAAGGTGCGGCATCAACCGCGTTCAAGCTGTGCAGGAATGTGTGCTTCATGCGGACGGCGGTTGCAGTTGTAGCTGCATGAAGCCCAAGCTTAGACATCTGCCTTGCTCACACGTACTTGCAGCAGCTGGGGATTGCGGCATACTTCCTGATATCTATGTGTCACCCTACTATAGGAAAGAAGCAATATTTCATACATGGAAGGAGGAGATATATGGGTTCGGGATATCTGGATCTTATACAACTATGAGGCCACAGGTGTTCTATATTCCAGATCCGTCGAAGTTAAGGCTGAAAAAGGGCCGGCGTCTGTCGAGACGCATCAGAAACGACATGGACGAGTCGGAGGCAGGGGGAGGACTCTACGGTGCGGTGCAGCAAATGCGATGAGCGTGGGCATACTTACAAGAAATGCCCGAAGAATTCGCAATCTCCAACCGTCGCAGGTTCTGATCTATCTGGACAGGCAACCGATGGCCGCCGTCCATCGGGAGAAGGAACAACAACGAGGCGACCACGTCCTAGGCGTTCTCGTGCGTCGACTACGTCATCCGCTGGCGATGCAATGACTTGATTATTCCTGTCAGCCTTTTAGTCTAGCGGTGATCCAATTGATGTAGTATTTATAATGTTGTTGTCATTTGTCATGTGTGTAATATTTATCCTTGTGAGACATGAACTATTGTAATGTTGTTGTCATTTGTAATGTGTGTAATATTTATCCTTGTGAGACATGAACTATTGTAATGCTGTTGTCATTTGTCATGTGTGTAATATTTATCCTTCTGAGACATTAACTATTGTAATATTGCTATCATTTGTGTAATGTACCTTTAGCGTTACGAATTACCATTGTAATGAACAATTTGTGTAATGTTTTCTTCGTTATCAATTGCTTATTTGTAATCACTCTTACGTATGTAGGTATGGCGGACGAGACACCGGCTCTCCTCAGTAGGGCACTGGACAGGAGCCACCGTTCGTACTTGTCGGTGGTGCATGGTGCGCAGCTTACCACCTTTCGTCCACGCCCGTCACGCGAGTTGTTGCGGGCCGATCCGCGACACGTTCCGTGGTACGATAGAGCTTAATTACTTGATGGCTTTTTTTGGCTATTTGGAATGTGGTACTAATGTTGAACTCCACGCTACGCAGGTTGCGTGAGGCAGGCCTGATAGTGATATGCAGGTTTGTTGAGACGCGGGCGGACGAGAACGACCCGGCCAAGCGCTGGGATGCGGACCGGTCGCTGCTGACTGCTTTGGTAGATCGGTGGCGGCCGGAGACGCACACGTTCCATCTCCCCTGTGGGGAGATGGCACCTACGCTGCAGGACGTCGCGTACCTGCTTGGGCTTCCACTGGCCGGGGAGGCAGTCGGCCCAGTGGACGGTGCGGGTGGCTGGAGGGAGGATATCATGGAGCGATTCGCTCCTGTGATGAGGTTACCTGGGCTCCCTGGAGTTGCTCCCCCGAACATGTACACCACCGCCGGGCCTACGAAGGCTTGGCAGGATCCTGCAGTTCACAGTAAGTTAACTTATACAATTTTTAGCATTTTTAATTTTTATTTTTTAAAGATTTGCAAAAACTAATCCCCAATCACCCTCCCAGAGGGCGACTTGGGGCCTAACTGCAAATTTTCAAACCCTTTGCATCGGTTTTAATTGATTAAAAACTAATAATGCTTAACTAATTACACTTTGTTACTTTCCTAGAAATCTTACGAGTTTTTACATCGTTTGCTTTTTGTTGTAGACCGACCAGCTCCACCCCGACGCCGATGAGTACTCGCTCAGATGGTCCTTAGAGGCGTACCTACTGTGGATGTTTGGCTGGGTGATGTTCACCAGCACCACCGGGCACGCAGTAGACAGGGGCCTAATCCATTACGCCCGGGCGATCGCGGATGCGGAGCTAGGGGCCGTGCCGCAGTGGAGTTGGGGTTCTGCAGTCCTCGCAACCACGTACCGTGCGCTGTGCGAGGCCTGCTGCAAGACGAATCCTGGAGCGATTTTCGCAGGTTGCCCTCTCCTTATTCAGCTCTGGGCAGCTGAGCGGTTCGCGATCGGCCGACCGATCGTCGACACCGCTGCGTACGCTTCAGGACCGGTACCGGACCACCCAGCCGACGGGCCGACGATGGGCACGTACTGGTGCCGCCGCAACGTAAGTACAAATTGTTTTCATTTCAAATTTCAGATTGTGTGTGACTGATGTTCTGATGAGTTGGTTCTCCTTGTGTTGCAGCGCCGTTATGCCCACGTCCAGGTCAGACGGAGCTACCCGGAGTTTGTCTTCGAGTTCGACCGTCTGCAGCCTTCGGACGTCGTCTGGGAGCCCTACACGCACCACGTGGTCGCGAAGAGAGCACCTCTAGGTCTGTCTGCCTTGTGCACGCGTGACGCGGCGTACTGGTTGACGGTGGTGCCGTTGGTTTTCGACATCTTCGTCGAGCCTCACTGCCCTTACCGTGTTATGAGGCAGTTCGGACTGAGGCAGGGCTTCCCAGTGAACGTATCGATACCCGTAGCGCCCCAGGACCACCAGTGAGTATTTCTCTTTCATCTTTACTATTGTTATGTCGACTACGCGCGGAACGTTCGATGACCATTATGTTCTTTGCAGGTTGACTTGATGGGGACAGCACGCAGGGACACTATGGGCACCTCGGATTTTGCCGTACGTCGAGGACTGGTTGGTAGCCACCGAGGAGGTGATTGCCGAGGTCCACCCGCACTCGGAGGAGAACTACACTGCCTACCTTCGGTGGTACTTGCCGTGCACACGTGCCCGCGTCACCTTCACCGCGGCCGCTCCACAGCTACACCAGGCAGGCGTCAGGGACACCTACCCCGTGCACCGTGACCAGGAGTACTTCCTGGGGGTACGTCCATGTTTCTCGTACTTCTTGTTTTCGTACTACGCGGTTGGTACATATGAGACTTACAAACCTAATTAATAATGATTCCCGCAGGTCGACGCTGCACGCGCCATGAACGCCGACATCAACGCGGTGATGCTAAGGTTGGACGCTGGACTGCACCTAAACGACGTTGAGCAGAGGTTGACGTTCGAGCGGATGCAGACGAAGATGCGTTCGATCATGCGCGTCCTCTCTTGTCGTTCGGCCGTGGACGCGGTACCTCCACCGGCAGCTGCTGTTCCACGTCCATGCGGCCCGACACCAGGATCGACATCGCACGGTGCTGGTGCGTCCACAGGTTAGTTCCGTACCTTCTCACTATGCGAAACCTTTGCCATGTTATTACAAACTGAATGTCTACTAGGTCCGACGCTGCTGACAGGACACTCTGCTGGAGCGAGTGGATCGTCGATCCCTCGGCCGTTCGCGACTCCGCCCAGCACGTCGGCCTTTGTTCGAGCGAGCGGTTCGTCCGTCCCTCCACCCTTCAGTCAGCCGCCAGGTCAGCAAGCGTCTTGCGATGAGTGCAACAAACGTACTATTTGGGTGGAATGTTGCTTAACTTTTGTCATCTGCAGGAGGATACTACCCGGCGGGGATTTTCCGTTCGGGCGAGTCTTCGTCGCAGGCGGGCGGGCCCGGTGCGGGCGGGTCTGGTGAGGGCGACGACTTCGACGACCTGGAGGACCTAGAGCAGGACGTTCTCGGCGCCTCTCAGCTTGGTGGAGCACCACCACCACAGAGCCAGGAGCAGCCGTAGCACACGCCCACACCAGATGTCCGCGCTGGTCATGCCGTGCCCGCTGAGAGGCTGACGTACTCTCAGGGGCACAATAGGAGGGGTAGGGGTAAGAGGCCTCGCCAGTAGGCTACTAGTGCTACATGTTTGTAATATTTACAGTTAGTAACTTTGTGTTACCTCTTTGTATATAACTCTATTCGATCGCCGCACTCATATGTCACGAAAACATTTCATGTCATTCGCTACATCTACTCAACGAAACGACGAAAAACTTTCGGCGCGTAACAGAGGGCTACGATTGGTCGTTATCAAAGTAAGTGAATGAGAAACACAAACGGAGTACAACGGCAAGAAGGGAAGGGAAAATGAAAGACACGCGAAATAACATTTCAAGTTCGTTAGTTCGCTACACGTTGCGAGGTTACGCAACATTATTCATCGATACACCATACAACTACCAACTCGTGCATACTACTGAGTGCAACGAGGCCACTTTCCCTTCCTCTGCGCATCGGGATTCTCCTCCATTGCTGCCTTCGCTCGCCGCGCACGCTCAAGCTTCCGCTCCCGCTCCTCCCTGTACGCAGCAACACGCCTCCTTTCCGCCTCAGCCTTGTGCTCTTTTTCTGCGGCCTCCTCCTTGCGTCTCTGCTCTATCTTCTCCTTGCGCTCTGCATTCCATTGCCGCATGTACTCCAATCGCTCCTTGTTTTGCGGCTTGATATCGGTGTCAATCCACTGCTCAAAATCACATAGCGGTGGAGGGTCTGCCACAAATGCAATGTTTACTAATCAAATAAGTTGTTCAACACTACTTAATACACCAAATAATTATTACAAAACATCAGTTCCTCACCATTAAGTTAACGCGGCGTATCTCAGGTGTTGGCTCAAACTCAAAATTGGCACACATCCAGTATCTCTGCATGTACGTCTCCTCTTCATTGGACTTGGCTACCTTGCAAGGATCACCGCACCAGCACATGGGCACTGGAACACCGCTAGGCAAAGGCAATGGGTTGAAAGCATTTCCAGTCTTCGGGCGATAACTACAAGTCAACAATAAATGAAACACCCTAACCCGTTAATCTAAGATTCCTCATTTCACGCACAACGAATAACACAAAATATCACAGAAACGATTTACGTTACCTTGAGTTGGTAGCTTTTCCACGCCTTGGCATCCTACAGTTTATAAAACAACTATCAAATATTGTAAACGCCCTTCATACGGTCAAATATAGTACTACTACAAACCAAACGTGTGCACAACAAATCTAGCCTAAAATTATTCACACTTCTAAGTGCTACAGATCTACTCACAAATTTCAACATATCTACTCACAGTGCTACAGATCTACTCGCAAAAAATTTAGGGTCCACATCTAAGTGCTATAGATCTACTCATAAATTTCAAATACATGGTAATTACACTAGTATGCGACACAAAATATAACCATACGTCGGGATATTGTACTAACCTGCGATCGAATAAGCACAGCAACAACGCTTCACGGCTCTTCTCCTTCTTCCTCACCTCTCTCTTTTTTTTCCTTCAATTGTGACCGGTTGAAATGAGCACCTCCTCGGACCATTGGGGCTTTATGGATGCCGACCAAAAATTGCCCTTGCCGACTGCTTGGCAATGCGCTCGCTTCGCCGGGCGGCGTGGTTGCAGTCTTGGGCGGATCTTCACCCACTGCGCCAGTGGCACCGACCGCGCGCATGGAGGCTGGGATCGTGATAGCGATGATTGCCGGCGGCGGCGGAGCGAACAAACCTGCGATGATGTCAGCTAAAGGTCGGAGGTGCCGAGCCACCCCTGATGAGGCTGCCACTCAGTAGCCCGTTGGGGCCGAGTCGGTTAGGAGCAAGGGCGCCGCGGAGCTGGACCGCGGAAGGAGCTCGTCCCCCACAGGGCGGTCGGTTGCTGCGGCTGCCAGCTCGAGCCTCATCAGTGCATCCTCAATTTGCTGGCAGGTTGTTGGTGCGCCCGTCGGTGGCAGCGCCTCCTTGATGCGCGCGAAGACGCGTGCGACCGACACCAGCTCACACGGCTTGCTCCGGAACCAGGCTTCATTCCCTGGGCTTGCCAGGCTGGTGTGGTCGCCCGTCGTCGCCGGGGTCAGCGGCCCGGACATGGCCTTGTCGGAGAGGATCGAGAACCGCCGCAGCTGATCATCGGGGGTAGGCAGCGCACCCGTTGGTTTCCCCTGTGCCGACAAGGGGGAGGTGTGCAGCGCATGAAGGAATTGGAACTTGCATACCTCAGACCGAAGTTGGCGTTGATGCAGAGGAAGGGTGTTCGCTTGGCGAGCGTGGATCATCGCGGTCGTGGTCGGGGTCAGCATAGTGACATCGTCCTCCTAGGCGACTGGAGCCTCCCCTATCCCGCTGCCGCGGGGAGCGCGTGCGCTCGCGGCGGAAGTCATTGTCGTTCGTCCTTCGCTCGTCGCGCCCCCGGCCGAATTCTAGACACCGGTCGTCGCGGTCGTCATCCCGATCCCTGCGGCGCCAGCCTTGGTTGTATCCGGGGTGGTCGTTGTTCTACCCCCGGCGCCGCCCTCTCCGCCGCGATCACAACCAGCACGGTCGTCACGATCATTACGGTTGGCGTCGCATTCGTCCACGTCGTGGCCATCCTCATCACGACCGTGCCCGTCACGCGCCGCGCGACCACCTTGGGGCCGATCCGCACGGCCAGGCCGCCGGCCTATCTCCACCGTCTCCGTCGCCGCGATCGGGGCGACGGTCGTCGCGACGCTCGTCCTCCCGCTCATAGCCTCCGAGGCGGTCGTGAACAGAGCGGGGCGGTGGCGGGTGATGCGGGAAATCCTCGAAGACCCGCCATGGGGCCTGCTCGCCGTCCAGCACGCCCAGACTCCAAGGAGGTAGTCATTGCTGATCTGGACTCCTAAAGCACTTCGACGCTGAGCTCAACCAACCTCATCTATTCCACCCTTTGTATACAAGCTATACAAAGTTAGTCGGAACACTGAACTAAAGTTAGTCGGAAGACTGCAAGAAAGTGCAGGTTCTTATGGACAACTTGATAAACATCAGTAATAGTGAAATTATGTCAGAAATGGTTAAAGCTAAAAATGCAATGGAACATTACTAATGTAGATGAATATATATCTGAGCCAACCTTTCACAAATTATAATTTTTTTTCATCATAAATATATAGGGTAACCTCATTTATAAATCAGGGGCATACAACCTGAAATCTTTACTTCTATATCATGGCACAACGTATATGCATGTTTAATATATCCACATCACAATCTACATTATCTCCTTCCTTGGAAATGACGGGTAGGATTTGCAGTATAGATTTCATATTCGATCGTTTAATTTTTTGAATATTCCTTTAGGCATAAGATAATCACTTTCAAGTTCAAAATTGCTTGGGCATATTAATTGTAATCACCATGCAACCTGCTATCCACACAGTAGTCAAGCCAAGTTACTTTGGATCCTTCTATTTTTTTTAAAGCTAATTCACAACATCTCGGAGTTAGTTCAACACATTCTCTCAAAAATATTGTGTTTACGACTTTAAGACACATATTTACGGTTGTGAGTTAGGGGTACCAAAGAGATGAGAGGTGAAGTGGGTGAGGCACTAGGAGCACCCTTGATGCTGTGTTCTACTTAGTAGGATCATATATCCTAATTGTCTATTGGTAGTTTTAATAAATGAATATAAATCCTTGTTGTATATAGCAATATATGGATAATAAATGAGAATAATCCAAACAACATATATCATATTTATATTAAATGAAAACATATCCAAGCAATCCATCAATAGTTTTAATAAATGAACATATCTTCCCATTCTTAAATAAAGAATAAATAAATGCACAGATCCGAGGAAAATAAATATATCTTAAGATATGTTGGAGATATTATAAGTTCAAACATTAGCCATTAGATATCTTTTATAGTAGATATTAAAAAACAAGTGAATAGTATGAAGAGACCCCACAAGACTTTGCATGACCACTATATATAGAACCTTTGTGCTGCTTATGCTGCACACATATTGATCAACAAACACAAAAATATTAGCATCGACTACAAGAAGATGATTAGTTCTAAAGTTGTAGGAGTGTTTTGCGTCCTTGCCTTTGTAGCCATCTCTTCTTCTCTGAGAAATTTACAAGCTGAAGGCTGTGAGAACGAGAAAAATATTGTGATGAATAAGGATGGATGCTATCACAATATTGAAAAACATTTGGGTGACCAATTCCAAAAAGACATTCACATTGCTGCCAAACAGTGGAGAGCGCAGATGTCAATTGCATCTGTCGCACATTTACAGCAACGGACAAGGCTAAAATTGCTTTGTCAAAGTGGGTTAATGTTGCAAAAGAATGTGACAATCCGTTATACGCAGGGACTAACTGCGCATGTTAGTTATTCGTTTATATTAACATAGCTGGCTACATTTAGATATATCTGTTATAATTTAACCTTTTGATAAAGTTTCCACTGTTTGCAATGAGTGAAGCACTCATGTTTCATTTTCTTCTTTGCAGGTTACCGTGTTCCCCTGCGTCCGTATACCAGTTAAGCAGTTACCCTGGTCAATGGAGAACTAAACAATTAGAAATTTGGCAGCTGCATAATGTATCTTGTAAATTTCATTGGTGCAAGTAATAAATGAGAGATGGTAGCTTTTGTTTCTGTTCACATTATCTCTTAACTCTTTTTTATTAGCGATGAAAAAGTTGAGAGAATATTGCACGTACAACTAAACTAAAAATAATTATAACAGAACAAAGATTACCCTTTTGTTTTTAAATTTGTAAATGTTCCTCCATAACATAGTAGACATGTATAAACCAGAAAGTAACCTCCAATCTATGGATGACATGTGGGCCTAAGGATGCCATCAAAACATCAATTCTATTTCCATTTTGTGCCATCTTAATTTGTAGCTTTAGTGATGGAGACAATTGCATTGCTGATCTGGACTCCTAAAGCTTCAACAAAAAAAAAACTAATGGTTTATGGTTGTGTGCTACCGAGGAAATTAGCTAGATTTTCCACTTGAAAATGATCATTAGGCCAAATGGAATTCAGATTACCTTTTTGAGAGGAAGAGAATTAACCAGATAGATGCGAGATGGACGCGCGGGCCGAGCAAAAGCAGGCCGATGGACCGAATTATTCTTTGAGCTGGGCTGTGTGGGCCTGAAACGGCCGCCGGCCCAGCACTTGCCCTGTCTGGTCTAGTAGTCTGGATAACTCCCTCTCCGCGCCGGCCGGCCGGCCGCGCAGCGCTCACTCTCCCCTCGGCGGTCGCCGGCGAGCAGCTCAGCTGCCCAGCCTCGCCGCCGGGCCTTTTCCCGCCTCCTCCCTCTTGCACACGACGTCTTCCGGCGGCTATCGGAGTGGTCGGACTCCAATTCAAGCTATTCTATTCACTCATGCGTAACTTCTCTCTCGTAGTCGGTTTCCCTCCGCCGCCGCCCGCGCCGCTTCATCCGCCGGCGGCCGGCGTGGTGTACATTGGGATTGCTGTTCATCCATCCGCATCCGGATTGATTTCTTTTCGTTTGTTGGTGATGGGACTCTGCTGGATTTTCAGCTAGCTGAACTGAACCCCCAATGCACCGCGTTTGCTCCACCCCTCGGTATAGGAATTCAGAGGTTGCGGAAGCTGTAGATGGAGGAACGCCGGTTAGCTCGGCGATTACGTGTTGATTGATTGCCTAAATCGGCAGATGAGATTACAATATATATATAGATGAGATTACATGCACCAGCTTCCCTAATACATCGGCAACAACTAATTCTATCTATAGCCAGCACATGCCTATCTCTATCTATACGGATTACACCCAATAACAGAATATCTAACACTCCCTCTCAATCTGATCTCACTAGATTAAGATTGTTTTTGAACATTTCAAATAGTCTTACCGCAAGAGCTTTGGTGAATCCATCAGCTATCTGATCTTTAGTTGAGATATACTCAATCTCTAGTAACCTTCTGGCTACTCTTTCTCTAACAAAGTGATAATCCACTTCTATGTGCTTTGTGCGTGCATGAAACACTGGATTTGCTGACATATACTTTGCTCCAATGTTATCACACCAAATCTTGGCTGCTGCAGGCACTTGTATCTCTAACTCCTTTAACAAAGTTTGTATCCACATGATCTCAACTGTTGCATCAGCCAAAGCCTTGTATTCAGCTTCTGTGCTGGAGCGAGACACAGTTGCTTGTTTCCTGGCACTCCAAGACACAAGATTAGAACCCAAAAATACTGCAAACCCTCTTGTAGACCGCCTGTCATCTAGACTACCAGCCCAATTAGCATCTGAAAAACCACTCACAAGAAGAGATGAAGATTTACATATTTTTAGTCCCAATTTAACAGTATGTTTTAAATATCTCAAAATCCTCTTCACAGCAGCCCAATGCTCTGTTGTTGGAGAGTGCAGAAACTGACACACCTTATTTACTGGGAAAGAAATATCAGGTCTTGTCAGTGTTAAATACTATAAAGTACCAACAACACTTCTATACTGTGTGGCATCATTTGGTCCTAATGGACTTCCCTCATTTACTGATAATTTCTCAAAGGTAGATAATGGAGTAGTAACAGGTTTACAATCACTCATTCCTACCTTTCGCAGTACATCTGTTGCATACTTTTCTTGACTTAATAAAATACCATTAGTCATTTTCTTTACCTCAATACCAAGGAAGTAGTGGAGTTCACCTAGATCCTTCAGAGCAAACTCCTTTCCAAGATCCTGTAGCAAGGCTGAAGTTGCACTAGGTACAGAACTGACCACAATAATGTCATCAACATAAATAAGTAGAAACATTGTAACCCCTCCTTTGCTATAGAAAAACAGGAATGTATCTGCCTTGGAGGCTTTAAAGCCTAACTCCTGCAATTTAGTGCTTAACCTTGCATACCATGCTCTAGGAGCCTGTTTTAACCCATATAAAGCCTTATCTAACTTGCAAACATAATTCGGTAAAGGGGATTTTTCATACCCGGGAGGTTGTCTCATATAAACTTCTTCTTCTAACACCCCATGAAGGAAGGCATTCTGGACATCTAGTTGTCTCAGGCTCCAACCTCTAGATACAGCAATAGACAGAATTGTTCTAATAGTAACAGCTTTGACAACAGGACTAAGGGTCTGTTCGGCAGCTGGCGTTCGGAACGCGCACAGTGCCGCACAGTGTTTTTTCTCCCGCGCACGCTTTTCAAACTACTACACGGTGAACTTTTTTGCAAAAAGTTTCTATACAAAAGTTGCTTAAAAAAATCAAATTAATCCATTTTTGAAAAAAAATTTAGCTAATACTTAATTAATCACGCGCTAATGACCGCTCCGTTTTCCGTGTTTACTGTGCGCGTTAGGAAATCAGTCTGCAGAACAAAGCCTAAAGGTGTCCTCGTAGTCTATGCCATACCTTTGCTTGAAGCCTTTGGCCACCAATCGAGCCTTGTATCTATCCAAAGTTCCATCTGCCTTTCTCTTGATCTTGTAGACCCACTTACAGTCAATCACATTTCTCCCTTTCTGAGGTGGAACCAAGTGCCATGTTTTGTTCTTCATTAGTGCCATATACTCTGCATCCATTGCTTCTTTCCAATTTCTGTCACCCAATGCTTCATCTGTACTTTGAGGTTCACCTGTAGAGGTAAAACAACCATATTTAATTGTACCGTCAGTATATACCTTTTCCTTCCGTATGCCACTTCGCAGCCGCGTATGGGGACGAGTTGGTGCAGAAGGTCCGGCCGGCTCGATCTCCAGGGTGTACGTCGCGTCATCTCCCCCTGTCTCGTCACCGGCTGGCACTGCCTCATCTGCTGCTTGGTGCGCGTGAGGCCCACCTTGGTCGACTGAGGTGGCGTCGTCAGAGTGGTCCTGAGTTGCAGGCTGAGCGGGAGACGGTGCGCGCCGTTCCGCTGTGTTAGGCGACGATTGGTCCGTCGCATCTGAAGCATCTAGGCCCCTGCTGTTAATTTTGGTAATTAATGACAAGCACTAATTGTGGACTAACAGTTGTCTTTGAGCTATATTTTTCAAGTTAGATTCAAATCATGTGTACGCATGGATGATTATCGATGGATTAAAAGTGACGGCGCAAAGCAAAAAGAAGAGAAGACGGTAAACTAGTGTTTTCATTTAAATTGATCGAGGCGTTGGGCGATCAAAATTGTGCTAGTTTATTTATAGCTTTGCCGTACTATTAAGAGGGGTAATGACCTAGCAAAGAGATGATTTTAATTGCCACATTAGGTCATTATGCATTTAGACTTGTGCTCTCATTTCTTCACACACACTTGTGTATTCACTGTCTCAGCCTGACCAAGGGCGGTCAGACCGGCTACATAGTGGCGGTCTGACCGGAGTGCCCCAGCCGGTTTGATCGGCACCAAAAGGGTGGTCTGACCGGTACATAAGGCCAGTCTGACCGGAGGTACTTTTGCGGTCAAACCGGCCACCTAGAGGCCAGGATGGTGTTGCTCGGGGTGGCTGATCCAGAGCCGCCAGAGCCGTTTTCGGTCAGACCGAGCCGATGGCGGTCTGACCGAGCCGCAGGCGGTCTGACCGGCTGTTTGGCCTCCGGTCTGACCGGCCATGTGGTCCCAGTGCATTTAATGCAGTTCAACGACTAGTTTTCTAGCCGTTGCGACGTAGTCCGGTCTGACCGGCCACACAATGACGGTCTGACCGGCAGTACACATAGTTGGTGGATTTCGTCCCCAACGGCTAGTTTTTGGTGGGTGGGAGTATAAATACTCCCCCACCAGCAGCAAGGGGACTCTCTTGGCACCCAATTCAATTGCATACACACCTTGCATCTCTCTCACACACATTTGAGCTTAGTGTTCATCCCTTGTAGTGATTGAGGTTGTTCTAGCTAAGAGTCAAGTGCATTTGCTTCCATTGTAGAGCTAGTGTGGCACTTGATCATCTCCGAGCCGCGTCATTGTTTGTTACTCTTGGAGGTTGCCGTCTCCTAGACGGCTTGTGGAGGAGTTGCCCGGTGACCTCTCCGAGAAGATTGTGGAGGAGGCCCGGTGCCGGTTTGTGAGTGGTTTGGAGTTCACTACCTTCGGAGTGAAGGAAGAACTACCCCGAGTGATCGAGGCTTAGGTAGTCCTCTCCGTGGGCCGGCTCCCGCCTTGCCCACCCCTTGACGAAGGGGGCGTGCGGTGGCTTCGTGGTTGAGCGGTGGAGTTGGGCTCGGCTCAACGGGGAGTAGGAAACCGGCAAGTTTCCGAACCTCGGTGAAAAATCTCTTGTCTCCTTGTCACATTTGATTGTCGCATTTACTTTTGTGCAACTTACATTTCTAGAGACATACTTAAGAACATATCACCCTAGGATAGCTAAACCTTGATATAGGAGTGTGATTTACTTTCCTAGAGATACAATTGAGCCACTATCACCCTAGGTTTGCAAAACATAACTTAGTTGCTTAGTTAGACTTGACCCTCACCAAGCCTAGCAACTTAGGTTAGTTTTAATTAGGTGTCATTTAGTTTTTAAATCGCCTATTCACCCCCCCTCTAGTCGACATCTCGATCTTACAAGTGGTATCAGCGCTTGGTCTCTCTTTATTGGGCTTCACCGCCTAGAGAGAAGATGTCGAACGAGGTGAACCATGTAGGGAAGGCTCCCATGTTTAATGGCACAAACTACTCCACTTGAAAAATTAAAATGTCTACTCACCTCAAAGCTATGAGCTTCCATATTTGGAGTATTGTGGATGTAGGCTTTGCTATCACCGGCACGCCCTTGACGGAGATTGATCACCGCAACCTCCAACTCAATGCCCAAGCCATGAATGCTTTGTTCAACTCTTTGAGCCAAGAGGAGTTCGATAGAGTGAGCAACCTTGAGACCGCATATGAGATTTGGAACAAGTTGGTGGAGATCCATGAGGGCACAAGCGAGTACAAGGATGCCAAGCTTCATTTCCTCAAGATCCAATATGAGACATTCTCCATGTTGCCTCATGAGAGTGTGAATGACATGTATGGGAGGCTCAATGTCATTGTGAATGATCTCAAGGGGCTTGGGGCAAACTACACCGATCTTGAGGTTGCCCAAAAGATGCTTAGGGCTCTACCGAAGAAGTATGAGACCCTTGTCACCATGCTCATCAACTTCGACATATCAAGGATGACACCCGCAAGCCTCTTGGGGAAGATCAACACCAATGACATGTACAAGTTGAAGAAGAAGGGGATGGAGGAAGCCTCACCATCCAAGAAGTGCATTGCTCTCCAAGCCGAAGTTGAAGACAAGGGAAAAGGCAAGGTGAATGAAGCAAATGAGGACTTGGAGGAAGAGATTGCCCTTCTTGCTAGAAGGTTCAATGATCTCTTGGGAAGGAGAAAGGAGAGAGGAAGGTGCTCCAACTCAAATAGGAGAAGAAATAGAAGACCCAACAAGACTCTCTCCAACTTGAGGTGCTTTGAGTGTGGTGAGAAGGGACACTTTGCTTCCAAGTGCCCTTCCAAGGATGATGATGGAGACAAGTCATCCAAGAAGAAGAGTGGAGGCCACAAGCTCATGAAGAAGCTCAAGAAAGAAGGAAAGAAGATTGAGGCCTTCATCGGGGAATGAGACTCAAATGAGGAGAGCTCCGCCTCATCCGGGTCCGAGGAAGGAGGTAGTGATGATGCAAGCTCCAAGAAGAAGAAGATGGCCGTTGTTGCCATCAAGGAGGCTCCATCACTCTTCGCTCCACTTTGTCTCATGGCAAAGGGCTCTTCTAAGGTAACATCTCTTAGTGATAGTGAGAGTGATGATGATTGTGATGATGTTTCCTATGATGAGCTTGTGAGTATGTTTGAGGAGCTCCATGCTTATAGTGAGAAGGAGATTGCCAAGTTCAAGGCCCTAAAGATGGATCATGCTTCTTTGGAAGTCTTGTATGAGGAGCTAAAGACCTCTCATGAGAGACTCACCATTTCTCATGAGAAGCTTAAGGAAGCTCATGACAACCTTCTTTCCACTACTCAACATGGAGCTCACATTGATGTTGGCATATCTTGTGATTTGCTTGATGATAGTGCTACTTGCCATATTGCTCATGTTGCATCATCTAGCATTTCTACCTCTTGTGATGATCTTATGGATATGCCTAGCTCTAGCTCTAGCTCTTGTGATTCTATTTGTGATGCTTCACTTGTTGTTGAGAACAATGAGCTTAAGGAGCAAGTGGCCAAGCTCAACAAGAGTTTGGAGAGGTGCTTCAAAGGTAAGAACACTCTTGACAAGATTTTGAGTGAACAACGGTGCATCCTTAACAAGGAGGGACTTGGATTCATTCCAAAGAAGGGTAAGAAACCTTCTCACCGTGCCATTCGTTTTGTCAAGAGCAATGGTAAGTATTGCTCCAAGTGTCGCGAGGTTGGGCATTTGGTGGATGATTGCCCCAGTGGTAAGCCTTCTAAGACATGCATGTTTGATTCTCATTATATGCTTAGGAAGGCTCATGATGATAGTATTGTTGCTAGATATGTGGGTTCCCCTATACTTGGTGGTAAAAAGAATGCCATTTGGGTGCCTAAAGCTTTGGTCTCTAACCTCCAAGGACCCAAACAAGTTTGGGTACCTAAAAGAGCTTGATCTTCTTTTGTAGGTGAACTACCGCACCGGTGGGAGCCATTGGGTGCTTGATAGTGGATGTACTCAACACATGACCGGTGATAGAGCTATGTTCACCACATTTGAAGTAGGAGGGAAAGAACAAGAGAAAGTGACATTTGGAGACAATAGTAAAGGAAAGGTAATTGGGTTAGGTAAAATTGCTATCTCAAATGATTTGTCAATTGAGAATGTTTCTCTTGTTGAATCTCTAAATTTCAATTTGCTTTCGGTTGCTCAAATTTGTGATCTTGGCTTGTCATGTGTTTTCTTTCCGCAAGAGGTTATTGTTTCTAGCCTTCATGACAAGTCTTGTGTTTTCAAAAGTTTTAGATATGGTGATCTTTATTTGGTTGACTTCAATTCTAGTGAAGCAAATTTGAAAACATGTTTAGTTGCAAAAACTTCATTGGGTTGGCTTTGGCATAGGAGGCTAGCCCATGTTGGCATGAATCAATTGAGCAAACTTTCAAAACGTGATTTAGTTGTGGGCTTGAAAGATGTGAAGTTTGAGAAGGACAAGCTTTGTAGTGCTTGTCAAGCCGGCAAGCAAGTTGCATGCTCTCATCCTACAAAGAGTATCATGTCCACATCTAGACCATTGGAGCTCTTGTATATGGATTTGTTTGGCCCAACAACCTACAAGAGCATTGGAGGCAATAGTCATTGTCTTGTGATTGTTGATGATTATTCTCGCTACACTTGGGTGTTCTTTTTGCATGATAAGTCTATTGTTGCCGAGCTTTTCAAAAAGTTTGCAAAAAGGTCCCAAAATGAATTTAGTTGCACTCTTGTGAAAATTAGAAGTGATAATGGTTCCGAATTTAAAAATACCAATATTGAGGACTATTGTGATGATCTTGGTATTAAGCACGAGCTTTCCGCTACCTACTCACCTCAACAAAATGGTGTAGTGGAGAGGAAAAATCGTACATTGATTGAGATGGCAAGGACTATGCTTGATGAATATGGTGTTTCCGATTCTTTTTGGGCGGAAGCCATAAACACCGCTTGCCATGCAACCAATAGGCTTTATTTGCATCGTCTTTTGAAAAAGACTTCCTATGAGCTAATTGTTGGGAGGAAGCCAAATGTTGCCTACTTTCGTGTTTTTGGTTGCAAATGCTATATTTATCGAAAAGGTGTTAGACTAACCAAATTTGAAAGTCGGTGTGATGAAGGTTTTCTTCTAGGTTATGCCTCAAATAGCAAGGCATACCGGGTCTACAACAAAAACAAAGGTATCGTGGAAGAAACCGCCGATGTTCAATTTGATGAAACTAATGGCTCCCAAGAGGGGCATGAGAATTTGGATGATGTAGGTGGTGAGGGCTTGATGAGGGCAATGAAGAACATGTCTATTGGAGACATCAAGCCCGTTGAAGTGGGAGACAAGCCTTCCACCTCCACTCAAGTTGAGGAAACTACTTCCGATACGTCAAGCCAAGCTCAAGTTGACGTGGAGGAGGACAAGGCACAAGGTGCACCTATGCTACCAAAAATTCATAATTCTCTCTCCAAGGATCACCCAATTGATCAAGTTTTGGGTGACATTAGTAAGGGTGTTCAAACTCGATCTCGTGTCGCTTCGATTTGTGAGCATTACTCTTTTGTTTCTTGTCTTGAGCCAAAACATGTAGATGAAGCTCTTGGTGATCCGGATTGGATAAATGCTATGCATGAAGAGCTCAACAACTTTGCAAGAAACAAGGTGTGGACTTTGGTTGAAAGACCTAGAGACCATAATGTCATAGGGACAAAGTGGGTCTTTAGGAACAAACAAGATGAGAACGGGTTGGTGGTGAGAAACAAGGCAAGATTGGTGGCACAAGGTTTCACACAAGTTGAAGGTTTGGATTTCGGTGAAACTTTTGCTCCCGTGGCAAGACTTGAGGCTATTCACATCCTTCTTGTATTTGCGTCATGTTTTGATATAAAAATATTTCAAATGGATGTGAAAAGTGCTTTTCTAAATGGTGAAATTGCCGAACTTGTCTTTGTTGAACAACCTCCTGGTTTTGAAGATCCTAAAAATCCTAATCATGTTTATAAACTCTCAAAAGCTCTTTATGGTTTAAAGCAAACGCCTAGAGCTTGGTATGAAAGATTGAGAGATTTTCTTTTGTCAAAGGATTTCAAAATTGGAAGAGTTGACACTAGAGATGGCAATGGGGACCCGCGACCCGATACCCGATGGGTTTTTACTCTATTAGGGGCTAATCATGTTCTAACTCTTATACCCATGGGTCTACTAACGGGCAAAAACTCTTACCCGTTAGGTACGCGGGAATGGGTCCGTTCTTTGTCCACCCATACCCACCAACCCGTGGGTAAAAAAAACCCGTAGATTAAGCCTAAAACTATGAGTAACATAAGTCCCAACGACTACCAAATCATACCATAAAACCCCTTTCATCTCTTAAGCATTATTCTAGTCTAGTTATATGAAATTATTATTTGATTTATTGATTATGTAATGTGGTTGTAGAGTTTTTTTACTTGCCTTTGAACGCTAATGTTAATAGCATTGTTGTCGGAGAAAATATCGATGGTTTACAGTTCTAATACGACTAATTATAGTATAAAACTATAAGTAATACAATTCAATTAAATGGGTATGGGTACCCGTTACCCACACGGGTATGGGTATGGGGACAATTTTGTACCCGTGACGGGTGTGGGTATTTAAATGGGAATATTTAGTCATCGTGGGTATGGGTATGGGACAAGGGAACCCGATGGGTATGTACCCGTTGCCATCTCTAGTTGACACCACCCTTTTTACAAAAATCATTGGTGATGATTTCTTTATGTGTCAAATTTATGTTGATGATATCATATTCGGTTCTACTAATGAGGTATTTTGCAAGGAATTTGGTGATATGATGTCTAGGGAATTTGAGATGTCCATGATTGGAGAGTTGTGTTTCTTCCTTGGACTTCAAATCAAGCAACTCAAGGATGGGACGTTCGTGAGCCAAACCAAGTACATCAAGGATCTACTCAAGAGGTTTGGTTTGGAGGATGCGAAACCCATCAAGACACCTATGGCAACCAACGGGCATCTCGACCTTGATGAGGGAGGTAAACCGGTAGATTTAAAGCTTTATCGCTCTATGATTGGTAGCTTGCTTTACCTTACCGCATCTAGGCCGGATATCATGTTTAGTGTTTGCCTATGTGCACGGTTTCAAGCCACTCCTAAGGAGTGTCACTTAGTGGCCGTGAAAAGGATTCTAAGATATTTAAAGCATTCCTCAACTATTGGCTTGTGATACCCAAAAGGTGCTAAATTTAAGCTTGTTGGCTATTCCGATTCGGATTATGCCGGTTGCAAAGTGGATAGAAAGAGCACATCCGGTAGTTGCCAAATGCTTGGTAGATCCCTTGTGTCATGGTCATCCAAGAAACAAAACTCCGTAGCCCTCTCTACCGCCGAGGCGGAATATGTTTCGGCGGGTAGTTGTTGTGCCCAATTGCTTTGGATGAAACAAACCTTTTTGGACTATGGCATAACCTTCACCAAAACCCCACTCCTATGTGACAATGATAGTGCCATAAAGATAGCCAATAACCCGGTCCAACATTCTAGAACCAAGCATATTGACATTTGCCATCACTTCCTAAGAGATCATGTTGCCAAGGGTGACATAGCCATTAGCCACATAAGAACCGAGGATCAACTAGCCGACATCTTTACCAAGCCTCTTGATGAAACCCGCTTTTGCAAATTGAGGAATGAGTTAAATGTCATAGACTTCTCTAATGTGGCTTGACATTGTGCACCATGGTTGCTTCTTGTTCATATTGTACATTTGCTCTCTTTTGCTCTTATGCTTTGGATTTATTGTCATTTGGTTCTTCTTTGCAAAAATGGAGCATGTCACATTAAGGGGGAGTTTTGCACTCTTGCAGATGCTCACTTCCTTTTATGTATGAGCAAATCAACTATAAGTGCTAGTAGTGCTTTCAAAATGCCCAAGTCAACATAAGTCAAAACTTTTACAAAATAAATATAATTTGAAAATTATCTCTTGGAAAATATTTGAAAATGTTCCCTATATGTTTTCCAAGCCTCACATTGCGAGAAAAATGTTTTTTGAATGAAAATATCTTTTTGGCCCTCTTTTGAAGAAACTAGATTCTTAGTTTTGGCCAAAATGAAATTTATCCCCAAAATGAGATTGAGAAGAAATTTGAGAAAAGTTTCAAAACAAAGTTGGTAGAAAGGAGTATTTGAAATGTTTTTGGTATGCAAACCTATTTCAAAAACCAAATATTTCAAAAGTTGTTTGAAAATCAAATTCGCCCAAAAACCCCTTTAGACTATAAAAGGTCACCTCCTAGCACTTAAGTGAGTTAAGTTGCAAATCATCATAATTCTCAATTATTATGCATGGTTAGCAATATTTCAACTCATACATTTCAAAATTGCTCCCAAAATTAAAATTTTATTGGATTTATTTGTGTGGGGGTTGCCGGCTTGTGCAAGGGCTGTGCACAGTCGGCAGGGGGCCTGGCGGTCTGACCGGCGCTATATGTGCGGTCTGACCGGCCAGGTGAGGCGGTCTGACTGTCTGCTAGCCTCCGGTCTGACCGGCCCGTCAGGTGGGCCCAGGGTTTTTTACTCCTTCTTCTTCTACCCGACCCCTTCTCTCTCCTTCTCATCCCCTCACTTCTCCTACCCGAAAAACAACCCTCTCTCTCTCCCCTCAAGCCCTAGCCACCTCTCTCCACTAAATCCCTCCGGTTCAACCATCAAAATCACTCCGGTTACACCGTAAGTGATTTTCCTCCGCTTCCTCTCTCTCTATTCCATGGATTATTTCGCGTTTTTGTTGACTTTGTGATCCATGGCATGGAACCCTAGGTGAAGGAAGAGGTGACTTCGATTTGCACCAATAGAGGGTAGTTTCTTGGTGCAAATTCAACTCCTTCACCCGGTAATCATTCTCTTTCCATCTTGTGCACATCAAATCGGTCTATTTCAATCTCTAGGGTTAAGGGTAGTTCCTCCCTCTATGTCAATTTTTGATGAAGTAGACCTATCCTTTGCTGTTCTTGCTCATTGTCTTGTGTAAACATTGGTCCTAGCATGTTTTAGATTTACTTTGTGTCTGTGGAAAGTTTGGGTGTTTGAGCTCCCTGCCATCAGCGGTCTGACCGGCCTGATGCCGTCGGTCTGACCGGCATGCCGTCGGTCTGACCGGCCTGATGCCGTCGGTCTAACCGGCCGTCGTCCAGCGGTCTGACCGCCCTTGACAGGCAGTGAACACCTCTTCTTTCACATATTCAAGTGCTCTCTAAATAGTTGCTAATATCCTATCGTCCTTTGCTCTATGACAGTAATGCCTCCCCGCACTCGCCTTGGTCGTCGTGCGCCCACTCCGGATCCCGTGAGTGAGCCTGAGGAGTCGAGCGGAGAGGATTATGCTCAAAGTGATGAAGAGGTTGAGGAAAATGTTGAGGGGGCCAGTGAGGAGGAAAGTAGAGATGATGACAGTGGTAGTGGGGAGGATGAGGATGCAGAAAGTGATGAGATGCAAATTGATCCCTCCATCCAGTTTGTGGTAAACATGAGGAATCCTGCTCAGTATACCATATTGAGGCATCATGATTAGTTCTTGAGGCCTAGAGACACCATAGATCCCCGGTTCCACACCGCCTTTCAGAAGACAGTATATGAGCAGGTTTATGAAGGGAAAGCTTTTGCGGATCACAAGTGGATTTCTTGGAGAGATATCAATGAGACCCCAGAATTTGAGAGCTTGCATGATCTTTTCAAGACAGTTGGCATTGACCGAATTGTGACCCTCAAGCAAGATTACAACGAGGACTTGATCTGCCAGTTTTATGCTACAGTGTGGGTGGCTGGAGATTGTAGTGAGATGAAGTGGATGTCTGACACCCTCCAGTGTTCTATCTCTCGGAGGCAGTTCCGGAGGCTCCTCAACATTCGCTTGGATTTTGGAGATGATTTGCATGAGGAGCACACTCACAATCCGCTCTCCATAGACTATCTCTCTCAGTTCTATGAAGATGGAGTGCGGTACACACATGGGAAGGTTGCAGGCTTGAGGACTATCCCTAGTGTGGTAAACAGAATTGTGAGAGCCACCATCCTCCCTCTCCTTGGTAACAATGATGACATTAGGGGGGTGGCTTGGCACGTCATCGATGCTATCATTCAAGGTCGTCAATTTGACATTGTGTCTCTCATGATGCAAGAAATTGCTATCTCCAAGGGCACTTTCACTCAGGGGATCTATTATGTGCCATATATCATGAGATTGATACAAGACAAGCTTGGGGCTATCGGGCACAATTTGAAGAAGCACAAGCAGTACAAGCCCCGCCTTCAGCTTGGAACTCCCCGTGCTCCTAGGACGGTGCCCTCTTCTCACCCTGGAGCTAGCTCAAGCTCGGCACCTCCTCCTCCTCATGGGTATGATCAAAATGCTTTCTTCAATCCTCAATATGCTTACTTTGGAATGCCTCCACAAGACTACTTCAACCTGGTACTTGGGGCCATCAATGCCCTAAGTGATGGCATTCAGAGATTATCTACTGGGCATGAGGCAATGTATGAGGATGTGAGGGGCATAAGATCAGAGGTTGGTAGGATATCCCAGCACATGACTACTTTGGACTGGCGTATGACTACCTTGGAGAACTCTCATGCCTATGTCTTCTCTCGACGCCGTGGTCCCTCCGGTCCATCTCACTATCCTATCTCCCGTCCTCCTCTGCCTCCTCAAGAGTGAAGATTTTTGGTCCTTGATGCCAAAAGGGGGAGAAGAACGTCTCCTAGGCTGTTTTCTCCTAGGCTGTTTTTTACCTTCGGGATGGGACTAGTAGTAGTGAGGTTAGTTACCTCCTCTAGTAGGCTAAGGTGGTTGGGCTATATTATATATGGGTATGGGCTATTACTCTTTCTTGCGTGTTTTTATCGTTTTGTTTAACTCTTGTGAGATTTAGGCCCTTCGTGGTCTTGTAATAGCCCTTGTTTTTTTGTGAGCCCTATATGGATGAACTTTTGTTAGTTGGATGCTTATGATCTATGGATGAACTTGTGCTATGATGGATGGTGGATGTGAGTTTGATATTTTTTTGTGACCATCTTATGCAAATTGGTTGATCCATATGTGAAGTTCACATTGTATATTCCATATGTGTTTGTGCTTTGTTGAAACGAGAATGAAAGTGCATTTGTTCCAAAATTGTTTTTTTTTTGTGATTGATATGCACATGTTTAGGGGGAGCATTTTTCATTTCATTGCAAGATGTCCTTGTGTTTTATGTTTGATTATATATTTTTATGGTGTTTGTCATCAATTACCAAAAAGGGGGAGATTGAAGCATCTAGGCCCCCGTTGTTAATTTTGGTAATTAATGGCAAGCACTAATTGTGGACTAACCGTTGTCTTTGGGCTATATTTTTCAAGTTAGATTCACATCATGTGTATGCATGGATGATTATCGATGGATTAAAAGTGACGGCGCAAAGCAAAAAGAAGAGAAGACGGTAAACTAGTGTTTTCATTTAAATTGATCGAGGCGTTGGGCGATCAAAATTGTGCTAGTTTATTTATAGCTTTGCCGTACTATTAAGAGGGGTAATGACCTAGCAAAGAGATGATTTTAATTGCCACATTAGGTCATTATGCATTTAGACTTGTGCTCTCATTTCTTCACACACACTTGTGTATTCACTGTCTCAGCCTGACCAAGGGCGGTCAGACCGGCCACATAGTGGCGGTCTGACCGGAGTGCCCCAGCCGGTCTGACCGGCACAAAAAGGGCGGTCTGACCGGTACATAAGGCCAGTCTGACCGAAGATACTTTTGCGGTCAGACCGGCCACCTAGAGGCCGGGATGGTGTTGCTCGGGGTGGCCGATCCAGAGCCGCCAGAGCCGTTTTCGGTCAGACCGAGCCGATGGCGGTCTGACCGAGCCGCAGACGGTCTGACCGGCTGTTTGGCCTCCGGTCTGACCGGCCATGTGGTCCCAGTGCATTTAATGCAGTTCAACGGCTAGTTTTCTAGCCGTTGCGACGTAGTCCGGTCTGACTGGCCACACAATGGCGGTCTGACCAGCAGTACACATAGTTGGTGGATTTCGTCCCCAACGGCTAGTTTTTGGTGGGTGGGAGTATAAATACTCCCCCACCAGCAGCAAGGGGACTCTCTTGGCACCCAATTCAATTGCATACACACCTTGCATCTCTCTCACACACATTTGAGCTTAGTGTTCATCCCTTGTAGTGATTGAGGTTGTTCTAGCCAAGGGTCAAGTGCATTTGCTTCCATTGTAGAGCTAGTGTGGCACTTGATCATCTCCGAGCCGCGTCATTGTTTGTTACTCTTGGAGGTTGCCGCCTCCTAGACGGCTTGTGGAGGAGTTGCCCGGTGACCTCTCCAAGAAGATTGTGGAGGAGGCCCGGTGCCGGTTTGTGAGTGGTTTGGAGTTCACCACCTTCGGAGTGAAGAAAGAACTATCCCGAGTGATCGAGGCTTGGGTAGTCCTCTCCGTGGGCCGGCTCCCGCCTTGCCCACCCCTTGACGAAGGGGGCGTGCGGTGGCTTCGTGGTTGAGCGGTGGAGTTAGGCTCGCCTCAACGGGGAGTAGGAAACCGGCAAGTTTCCGAACCTCGGTGAAAAATCTCTTGTCTCCTTGTCACATTTGATTGTCGCATTTACTTTTGTGCAACTTACATTTCTAGAGACATACTTGAGAACATATCACCCTAGGATTGCTAAACCTTGATATAGGAGTGTGATTTACTTTCCTAGAGATACAATTGAGCCACTATCACCCTAGGTTTGCAAAACATAACTTAGTTGCTTAGTTAGACTTGACCCTCACCAAGTCTAGCAACTTAGGTTAGTTTTAATTAGGTGTCATTTAGTTTTTAAATCGCCTATTCACCCCCCCTCTAGTCGACATCTCGATCTTACAGCATCATTTCGTGCGGGAGATGGCGCAGCAGTCCCAGGTTGCTGCGTTGCAGTCTGCTGACGCCGATCCCGAGACGGCTCGCTTGCTATTTCCACCCGATCAATTGTACCTGGATCATTATCCTCTCCTGCATCTGAGCCATTAGCAGCAGTAGAAATATTAGGCATATGATTATTCTGTATTTCTCCCCCTTGATCATAGCCATGAGGAAGAAGGGTAGATGGCAGGAGAGCTACCTCTGAACGAAGACGGGCACCAGCATTAGGACACAATTTAGCAAAGGGAAAAACATTTTCATCAAAAGTAACATCACGAGAGATGTAAACCCTGCCGGTGGAAGGATCAAGACACTTAAAACCTTTGTGTATGGTGCTATAGCCCAGAAAAACACATTATTTTGATCTAAACTGAAGTTTGTGGGTATTATAAGGACGAAGGTTTGGCCAACATGCACATCCAAAAACTCGAAGAGAGGTGTAATTTGGTTGTTGTTTAAACAATCTCTCTATAGGAATGTCAAAGTTTATAACTTTGCTAGGAATGCGATTAATGAGGTATGTGGCAGCAAGGAAGGCTTCATCACAGAACTTTAGGGGCATGGAGGCATGTGCAAGTAAAGCTAGGCCAACCTCTATAATATGGTGATGTTTTCGCTCTGCTGACCCATTCTGTTGATGGGTATAGGGACAAGATACATGATGGGATATACCGATCTTGTCAAAGAAGGAGTTGAGTTTTTGATTCTCACCACCCCAATCCGTTTGGACAACTATAATTTTGCAATTAAAGAGTCGCTCAACCAAATTCTGAAATTCATGGAACTTATCAAACACTTCAGATTTATTCTTAAGAAGATAAATCCAAACAAACTTGCTATAATCATCAATAAAACTGACATAGTACTTTTTGCCACTAATAGAACTAGGAGCATTGCACCAAACATCAGAAAAAATAAGTTCCAAAGGATGATGAGACACACTAGAGGACTTTGGGTATGGTAATTGATGGCTTTTAGCCTGTTGACATGCATCACAGACAGATTCTTTATTTGACTCAGAAAGACAAGGTAAATTATTTGAACTAAGGACGCGAGTAACAACTGGAACAGATGGATGGCCCAAGCGACTATGCCACCTTGAGAAAGATGGCGTGGCCGAAAAAGCTTGCTTCACCGCTGAGGATGGGGATGGAAGAACATATAGTCCTTGTTGGCGACTTCCCTTAAGAATTGTGTTCCTCGTGGCTCGATCCTTAACCAAAAAATATTTAGAGTGAACTTCAAGGAAGACAAAATTATCATCAACAAGACGATGGGCAGATATGAGATTTTTCTTCGCTTGAGGAACATGAAGGATATTATTGAGATGCAAATTTCGGCTAGGGGTAGAAATAACAGAATGACCAATATGCTTAATATTCATACCTGCGCCATTTGCTGCATGGATTTGATCATTCCCCTTGTATCTCTCCCGAACAGCCAGCTTGTCTAGTTCACCGGTGATGTGATCCGTTGCGCCTGTGTCAAGATACCAGTTGGTATCTACTCCATAGGCAGCATGGGTAGCAGCAGCAACATGCCTTTCATCAGGCACGTAAGAGTCATCAAAACGGTGCCAGCACTTGGAGGCAACATGGCCCCTCTTGTAGCAGACTTGGCACACAGGTCTGTTGTCGATGCGCTGCTGGTTGCTGCTGCCCCTGCCGCGACCACCATTGCCGCGACCACGAGGAGCCGAAGGAGGAGCAAGGGTGCCACGCCCGCGTCCAGTGCCACCACGGTTTGGCGGCGCTCCTCGTCCACGATTGGCGGCATTTGCAGATGCATTATGCCGGAGATTTTTGTCTGTTCTCATAATTTAACAAAATGGAATATAATTCTGCGACGGTGACAGGTCCTACTCTTGTCACCAATCCAGAGATAGCAGGTTCATATTCATCATCTAATCCATTCAATATAAAAGCTACTAGATCTTCTTCATCCATGGTTTTACCACATGCGACCACCTCATCTCCTAGAGCCTTCATTTTGCCGAAATACTCGGAGATGGACAAATTACCTTTCTGCGTTGTGCAGAGAGAGAGCTTGACGTTGAGGGAGCGAGCTCGCGTCTGGGACATGAACATGCTTTCAATGGCGCGCCATGCCTCACGCGCAGTCTTGGACGTGGTGACCTGGGTAAGGACGTCACGCGACAAGGAAGAGAAGAGGAAGCCGAGGACTTGTTGGTCCGCAGCGAACCACTCCTGGTACGCCGGATTTCGGATCACCACCACCTTGTCGCCCTTCTCGCCCTCCTTGCACTCGATCTGCGCCGAAGGAGCCACAGTCGTGCCATCGATGTAGCCGTCGAGTCTGGCACCGCGTATTGGCAGGGAGCCTCTCGTACCGGCGTGTGTGAGTTGTGGCTGTTGGTGCAGCCTGGGTCGGTGAACGATTGGCAGGGAGCCTCTCGTGCCGACAAGAATCAATCGATACATTTTCACTGCTCCGGCCGGATGAGACGCACTTTCTCGTCCGTACCGTCGAGAAGCACTCACTTAGTTGTTTCTGAAAGTCTTAAACTAAAACCAATTGTGAAAAATAACTGGCTTTCCCTTGAAGCTTGCATTAAACACTTGATTCCCCTGACTTGCTGAGTACTCCTGTACTCACCCTTGCTCTATATAATTAAACCCCCCCAGTTCTCGAAGACGAAGAGGTGGACCCTGCTGATGAAGAGTTCTTCCAGGAGCAAGCCGACTTCGAGCAGTAGTAGGGTTTCGGCCTTCCCCAAGGCTTTGCTTGTGGCTTAGGGCTAGTCTCCGCTTTTCGCTTCCGCCTTTTTGTAATGCTGTTGCGAACTCGGGTTCTGTCCGCAGTTTCAACCCTGGATGTAATCCTACTCTTAAATAAAGAGACCGCTGCTGTTGTGGTATTCAGTCTTCCTGTTGTACCAGCGCTATTTCCTGGGACTGGTACAAGCATACAGGTCAATCTGGACCGCTCTATCCTGGTCTCCGCCCGGGGCCTGTTTGGGGCGTGACAGGACGTCACGCGACAAGGAAGAGAAGAGGAAGCCGAGGACTTGTTGGTCCGCAGCGAACCACTCCTGGTACGCTGGATTTCGGATCACCACCACCTTGTCGCCCTTCTCGCCCTCCTTGCACTCGATCTGCGCCGAAGGAGCCACAGTCGTGCCGTCGATGTAGCCGTCGAGTCTGGCGCCGCGTATAGCAGCGAGAACCTGTGCACTCCATAGCGCATGATTCTGTTTCCCCAATTTCTCAGAAATTTGGAAACCGAAGAGTGGATTGAAAACGACTGAGGAGGAGCTGGCCATAGATGGAAATCAATCTAGGCCGTGATATGCTCTGATACCATATAGGAATTCAGAGGTTGCGGAAGCTGTAGATGGAGGAACGCCGGTTAGCTCGGCGATTACGTGTTGATTGATTGCCTAAATCGGCAGATGAGATTACAATATATATATATATATGAGATTACATGCACCAGCTTCCCTAATACATCAGCAACAACTAATTCTATCTATAGCCAGCACATGCCTATCTCTATCTATACGGATTACACCCAATAACAGAATATCTAACACTCGGGCGCCCCCGCCGTGCCCGTGCCATGTCGGAGTAGGACCTCCTCCACCGCTGCTGGTCAGGTGGCGCCGCGCCCGCGCCGGGGCCCGGCACGGCCATCTCCGGGCTGCGGACCAAGAGCAGCTCCTCACCGCCCTGCGGGAGCAGCCGGACCCCGACGCGGCGCTCCGGATGCTCAACGCGGCGCTCGCGCAGGAGGACTTCGCGCCCAGTCCCGAGGTCTACGAGGAGATCATCCGCAAGCTCGGCGGCGCAGGCGCCCTCGACCTCATGAAGGTGCTCGTCGCGGAGATGCGGCGGGAGGGGCACCAGGTGAAATTGGGCGTAGTCCACTCCTTCCTGGAGTGCTACGCGCGACAGCAGCTGTTCGATGATGCCGTCGACCTGATTCTGAATCAGCTCGAGCCACTGTTCGGCATTCAGGCAGACAAGGTGGTGTACAACCACCTTCTCAATATTCTTGTGGAGGGGAGCAAGATGAAATTGCTCGAGTCAGTGTACTTGGAGATGTGAGCTAGGGGGATCAAGCCTGATGTTGTCACATTCAACACACTGATGAAGGCGTTGTGCCGAGCACATCAGGTCAGGACTGCAGTTCTGATGCTTGAGGAAATGTCTAGCAGTGGCGTGGCGCCGGACGAGACGACATTTACCACCCTGATGCAAGGATTTGTTGAGGAGGGGAGCATCGAGGCTGCTCTGAGGGTGAAGGCCAGGATGTTGGAAATGGGGTGCTCGCCAACGAGGGTGACGGTTAATGTTTTGATTAATGGGTACTGCAACCTAGGAAGGGTGGAGGATGCTCTTGGATATATACAGCAGGAGATTGCCGATGGGTTTGAGCCCGACCAGATCACATATAACACTTTTGTTAATGGTCTCTGCCAAAATGTTCATGTCGGTCATACCCTCAAAGTCATGGATGTGATGGTTCAGGAGGGCCATGATCCAGATGTTTTCACCTTCAATATTGTTTTGAATTGCCTTTGTAAAAATGGACAGCTCGAAGAGGCAAAAGGAATTCTGAATCAGATGGTGGACAGGGGTTGTTTGCCTGACATTACCGCATTCAATACTCTCGTTGCTGCCTTATGCACAGGGAATCGACTTGAGGAAGCCTTGGACCTTGCCCGTCAGGTTACAGTGAAGGGAGTCTCCAGATGTTTATACTTTCAATATTCTGATTAATGCACTCTGCAAAGTAGGAGATCCTCATCTTGCACTTCAATTGTTTGAAGAGATGAAGAGCAGTGGATGCACCCTGGATGAAGTGACATACAATACTTTGATTGACAATCTTTGCTCACTTGGGAAGCTTGGTAAAGCAATGGATTTATTAAAAGATATGGAGTCTAGTGGTTGTCCTCGAAGTACAGTTACATATAACACTATAATCGATGGATTGTGCAAGAAAATGAGAATAGAAGAAGCAGAGGAGGTTTTTGATCAAATGGATCTGCAAGGCATTTCGAGGAATGCAATCACATTCAATACTCTTATTGATGGCTTGTGCAAGGACAAAAGGATTGATGATGCTTTTGAGCTTATTAATCAAATGATAAGTGAAGGGGTGCAACCTAATAACATCACTTACAATTCTATTCTAACTCATTACTGCAAGCAAGGTGACATCAAGAAAGCTGCTGATATTTTAGAAACTATGACTGCAAATGGATTTGAAGTGGATGTTGTTACATACTGTCACGCCCCAAACTAGCCCCGAACGGAGGCCAGTATAAGGCGATCCAAATTAACCTGTATGCCTGTACCAGTCCCAGGAAATAGCGCTGGTACAACAGGAAGACAGAATACCACAACAACAGCGGTCTCTTTATTAAGAGTAGGATTACAACCAAGGTTGGAACTGCGGACAGAACCCGAGTTCGCAACAGCATTACAAAAAGGCGGAAGCGGAAAGCGGAGACTAGCCCTAAGCCACAAGCAAAGCCTTGGGGGAAGGCCGAAACCCTACTACTGCTCGAAGTCTGCTTGCTCCTGGAAGAACTCTTCATCAGCAGGATCCACCTTTTCATCTTCGAGAACTGGGGGGTTTAATTATATAGAGCAAGGGTGAGTACGGGAGTACTCAGCAAGTCAGGGGAATTAAGTGTTTAATGCAAGTTTCAAAGGAAGGCCAGTTGTTCTTTTTCACAATTGATTTTGGTTCAGGACTTTCAGAAACATCTAAGTGAGTGCTTCTCGACGGCACGGACGAGAAAGTGCGTCTCATCCGGCCGGAGCAGTGAAATTGTATCAATTGATTCTTGTCGGCACGAGAGGCTCCCTGCCAATCGTTCACTGACTCCGGCTGCTTCAACAGCCACAACTCACACACGCCGGTACGAGAGGCTCCCTGCCAATCGTCACCGACTTCGGCTGCTTCAACAGCCTCAAGTCAACACATCGGTACGAGAGGCTCCCTGCCAATCGTCACCGACTCCGGCTGCTTCAACAGCCTTAAACCAAGCACAGAACGGAAAACCTCACACCAACAGCAGTTCACAAGGTGATCAATAAAACTACGCTAAGGAATCACCTCACATCCGCCCATGACCGTGGGTACGGCTGTTCGAACAGTTGTTAACCTCTGCAGAGGGGGTACACTTTACCCACACGATGTTACTAACCCCGAATCACCCAGCCCGCGACTCTCAGTCACGTCTGGTGACCTTGAGGCTTTCACGACAAGGCATTTCGAAAGCCGACTCAGGGTCATCTTATGCCAATGGGAGGGGTCCCACGGACCAACACCAGGTTAGGTCCCAGACCATACTGTGCCAGGAAGCCCAGGGGTCCTCCCCGACACCACCCCGGCGAATCCACTTGTCCCTTGGCATCAAGATTTCCCTGGCCTAGCTAATTACTCAGCCAGGGGCGTCCCATATCACCCATGTGGTCGTACTTGACATATGCTTGGATGTAATTCCCAAGGAATCGGTCCTTAGAGCGAGAACGGGCAGACCGTACCTCCAGTACGTCTCCCGTACCGCGAGTTTTAGAAACTCACTTTAATTTCAAGACACCGACCCAAGTGTCGGGTTTTCCAAGCATTTTGTAAACTCAAGTTTTACCCAGGTGATCAATTTTAAAGTTTGAGGGGAGTCTCGATATTCGTACGCGAGGTACGGATACCGAGGCATCACCTGAGGGGTGACAAGGGTGTTAGGGTATTCAATAATCAAGGAAGGTGAATGCAGCAAAGGGTAGGGCCTGCCGGTTGTATTGCAAACCGAGGCCAAGTGCCAAGTGTAACCTAATTAATGCATAGTTTGCGGAATCAAAATACTTAATTTAAATTATAGGTTCAATTGATCAAAGGTGACTTGCCTTGCTCGAGATCTTGAGCTTCTTCCTCGAAATCCGCGCACTGCGGGTCTTCGGGCTCCGAGACTACACGCGAAACGAGACGACTCAACAAAGTGACAAAAGAAGCCCTATTAATGACCACTAAGCGTGCCATTAGGATAGATCTCGATTTTTGAGAAATTTTGGAAGTGGAACGGGGTTAATCGGACGAACGGTTGAAAAGATATGAATTTCCGAAGATTAAAGGATTTTCTGGAATAAGAAAAGGAATTATTAATTCCCTGGAAAAAGAAAAGAAGGAGGGATGCAATTTAGACTTTATTTTGGGCGGCTAAGGGCAGCCCAAAGGATTTGAATGGGCGCGGCCGAATTAATGGGCCAGCGGCCCGAAGGGATCGGCCCATGGCCGATCGGCGGCGAGAGGGAATAGGCCGATGGGCCTAGCGGCCGATGGGCCTGGGGCCGATGGCCGTGTGGACCAAGCGGGAAAGAGGCCAAGTGGGCCGACGCTGGAGGGCGCGGCCCAAGCCGAGTGACGCGGCCTGGTCCGGGAGGGAGGCCGAGCGGGCCGAAGAGAGAGAGGTCCGATGGGCTGGCCGAGCGGCGCGCGGCCTGGTGGCGCGGCCTGGTCCGGTCTCCCCCGAGTGACTCGGGGCCGACGGGCCGGACCGAGGGACTCGGGCCGATGGCCCAAGGAGAGAGGAGGCCGAGTGGCCGAGGGGGAGAGAGGGGCCGAGGCCGACTGGGCCGGTCGGCCAAGGAGGCCCAGATGGCCGGCCTGGCAACGCGGCCCGGCCGATGCGCGAGAGGGGGCCGTTTTGACCGGTCACCCGTGGGACCCCGGGACAGCGGACGTGGCGTCCACGTGGACTCCACGTCAGACGGAGAGGGGGAGGCCGCATCGGACGGCCGGCGACGGGTACGTGCTCCGGCGGGGCGGCGAGTCGGAGTGGACGAGCGGCGGGCACTGGCGGCGGGAGAAGAGAGAGGGAAACCGAGGCATCGGCTCGGATCGGGCCGCGGGGGTGCGACGACGTCCGGCGACGGCACGGAGCGACGGCGGCAATGGCGGCTCGGGGAGAGGGCGGAGGAGAAGGCGACGACCACGGCGGCGCCCGGGAGGGGGTTCTACGGCTATCTAGCGGCCTAAACCAAAGAAAAACGGAGGGGGGGTGGAGAGGAGAGAGGGGTTTACCGCGGCGGGGCGGCAAGCCAGGGAAGAGGGCGACGGTACGGGCGCGGCGCGGCTCCGGCCGAGGGAGCGGGCGGGCGAGACGACGCCCGGAGCTCCTTCGGGAGCCCTCGGTGGTAGCGGCGGCGGACGGCAAGGGCGGCGGCGGCAGCGGCGAGGAGAGTGGAGCTCGGTAGGGCAGCAATGGCGGCCGGGCGGAGGGGAAAGAATGCGGTCGAGCGGAGGGGGGAATTTTTGTAGGGGCGCTAGGTCGGTTCGGCCGGGGGATAGGCGGTGCGGCCGAGAGAAGGCGGTTCGAGGGCGCGGGGAGGGGACCGGCGCACTCCGGCGCTAGCGGCCAAGCGCGGCAGCGGTGACGCCGGCCGGTCGGGAAAAGGGGAAGAAAGGGGGGAAAAGGGGGGCTCGCTCCTTGCCGATTCGGGCAAGGGCGCGCGGAAGAGAGAGAGGGAGAGGGGCGCGCGCTCGGCCCCTTGGCGGCACGCGCGCAGAGGCGGGGCCGGGAGGAGGCGGTCGCCGGCGACGGAACGGGATGGGTGAGAGGGGAAAGGACGACGAGGGAGTGGGAGAGAGAGAGAGAGCGCTGGCTCTCTCTCGGCTTGGCGCGTGCGGGGCACGTGACCGGGGCGCGCAGGCCGGGCGGACCGGGTCGAGGCGGCACGCGGCCCAGCAAGAAGGGGCGCGAGCCGAGGCAGGCCGCGGGAGAGAGCTGGGCCGGGAGACGGCCCAGGGAAGAAAAGGGCAGGCCGAGAAAGAAACCGGCCCGAGGGCAGAGGGAGGAAACTTAGACTTTCTGGGAATTGGGGTTTTGGAGGGATTTAGGGTTCGAAATCGAAATCCGATTTCGCGGTTTTCTCCGGGATTGAACTGAGAGGGGAAACACGAGACCTTGGCACTCGACAAGACTCAACCGACGAGCAAACTTTCGCAAATAGGGTTTTTAGCAGATTAGTTTTCCCGCTAACGCCGCGACAAAACGGGCGTTACACATACTCCCTCCGTATAGGAAAAAAAGGTCGTTCTAGCCCCTAACCTCGTTTGCGATTTAAACGACGTTCTGAACCGCAGCCAGGCCTTGTGGACGGAATTGCCCTTGTCTATTCGATAGCCGAGCTCCTGCAATTAATCCGCAGCACTCCCGCGCTCGCCTCGTTTAATTCCATTAGCGCCGCATGCATGCATGCAGCACGCCGCTCAACCTCGCCGCTCACGCTCACCGCCGCCGCTTGCGTCGTACTCGCCGTCCCTGCTCTCGTCGCACTCGCCGGCAGCGCTCTCGTCACGCTCGCCGCCGCACGAGAAAAAATTACCATGGCATACGCGCGCGAATAGGGGGTAACGAGCGCCAGGCAAAAAAATTTCAACATCACGCGCGGCAGTGAACCCAAACTAAAAAAGCGAAACGAAAAAAACGCGCCTGCACGAGCGCCATGCAGCCAACCAAGTATCCAAGCCGGCCCAAAACAGTGCCATGCAAAAATAAGCAACCAGCTTGCCCCCCTGGTCCCGAGGACTCCAGCCTTGGCGCACTAGCCACTTGAGTAAAGTTTGTTTCTCGTATGGAATGCTACGTGCAACCGTATTTAATAGGGGCAGACAGGGAGAAATACACCTAATTAATCACTCCTTGGTATGCTAAATGCTGTCCTAAACGTCATTTTTTACTAGTATGGAGGGAGTACGGTACACTGATTAACGGTCTATGTAAGGCTGGTAGGACACAGGTTGCTTTGAAGCTACTCAGAGGTATGCGGATAAAAGGGACGAGGCCTACTCCAAAAGCTTACAATCCTGTGATCCAATCTCTCTTCAGACGGAATAATATCAGAGATGCCCCGAGTCTTTTCAGGGAGATGGCAGAAGTTGGTGAGCCTCCTGATGCTTTGACATATAAGATTGTTTTTCGTGGGTTCTGTCGTGGTGGAGGGCCTATTAAAGAAGCTTTTGATTTCATGTTGGTGATGGTTGATAAGGGGTTCATACCAGAGTTCTCATCCTTCCGTATGCTAGCTGAAGGTCTATTAAACCTGGGTATGGATAATTACTTTATTAGAGCCATTGAAATAATCATAGAAAATACCGACCTAAGAGTCTGATGTTTCTGCAATAAGGGGATATCTCAAAATCCGCAAATTTTATGATGCATTAGCAACCTTTGGCCGTCTCCTGGAGATCAACAATGCTCAATGGAGTTACCGATGAAGCAGAATACATAACTGGGACAAATTAGTTGAATAGTATCAGGGAAATCTCAGAGTAGATGAAAATCTTTCTGGTTGCTTATGAGAATGGAAGTATTAAATTAATTCTGATGGGTGATTGTGTTCATTCCTCAGTAGGGATGAAGTCAGCGCATGAAGAAGCTCATCTTGGTGCAGAAACTCAGCATATAAGAACAGCACCTAGGTTCTAGGTGCTGTTCGCTACCAGACTAGTACCTAGTGCCTTAATGAACAGTGGCTGCAGATCCCATCCGCTTATTTTGATCAAACCCGATTCACTTTCTATTCCCTAATAAAAGCCTGAATCATCTTCATTAGATATGATCAAACCTAGGCTATCATGTACAGTTAGATCCTGACCCTACTACGTTCTATGAGATGTCCCATAGAAGAAATATCGTATGAGTATATCCAAGTTCACTGTGTTTTCCTTAAGTTCATTTGCACCGAAGCCATCACAATTATTGATCTACTTTTCATGTCAGTTTTCCTTTTTATTATTTTGCAAGTCCTTATTTTTTACTGAGTGTGCTGTATGTGTTCTTTTTTTTCCTTTTGGATTGATTGGTGGTCCTTAATTGGATTGAGAAATCAGACATATTTTATCTCCTTTGTTGGGGCTTATTGCCACTGATGCAACTTACGATGAATATAGCTGGACTACTGCTTCATTTCAGGTTCTCTAGTGAATTTCGTATGACAACCTGATAGAGAATTGTGGTCTGTCTAAAATTTACAAATTCAATTGGTGTGACATTCTGAGTACTTCTCTGCAGTTTAGGACTTATTTGAAGTTGTCTTGCTGAAGTAGTACTTCTAGTCGTACTTTGCATAAAAAATAAACTGGTCCAACAAAAATCTCAATTTTAAAGTCAGTAGGAAAGGTTATTGTTGGAAAAGCCATTAGTTTTCCTCTGATTTTTTTTTCAAACTATGCTTGCGTTACTGAAAGTGCAACCTGTCGGATTTTTCTTTTAACTCATTGCACATCTCGTGCTAGATTTGTTTTTTATCGAACGGAGAAAATATGTAGCACAACTGGCACAGACGTAGACAGGCTAGGCAGAACGTAAACGGTGGGAATGCAGGTCCTTGTGGCATGGTGTTTGAAAGTCCTAAAGATGAAGATAAAGATGAAGATAAAGTGTTTCACGTAAAACGAGGTGACATTAACGTACGATTAATTAAGTTTTAATTATTATAAACTTGAAAAATGGATTTATCTGATATTTTAGAACAACTTTCATATAGAAAATTTTTGCACGAAACGCACCGTTTAGCAGTTTGAAAAGCGTGTCACGATAATCTTTATTTTTATCCTGAGCGGTAGAACATTCAAATGGCGCCCGGTGTCCATGGAAATGTCTTTTTGCTCTATAACCTCAAACTCTGTTTTCACCCTATTTATTAATGAACTTCGGCCAGCTTTCGTGGGTTGGCCCGCGAAAAAACTTATCTATTTTCTCTGTTTCATATTATAAGTCATTTTGACTTTTTTTTAAGTTAAACTTTTTTAAATTTGATTAAGTTTATAAAAAAATATAGCAACATTTTTGATACAAAATAAACATATTATCAAATATATGTTAGTTTTAACAAAACTAATTTGGTGTAAGTTTTTTTTTATAAATTTAGTTAAACTTAAGAAAGTTTGACTAAAAAAATTAAAAAGACTTATAAAATGAAACGGTGGGAGTATCAAAGAAAACATTCGGCTTTGCTTGAAACGATTGGTAAATCGGCATGTCCCTCTCATCCATGAATAAACGTCGGAATGATGATTCTTCAGGACGACTTATCTCTTTGATTTCATTCGGCTTGCTGGAATGGTCAAAGAAATATAAAGATGCAGTCGCTGTTGAGAGTTACCGATGCAACATTACTGTCAGATAACTGTAATATATTACACTACTAAATTTGTTTAATTAACTCAACACCTCAACAGTGAGTAGAAGCATGCAAATCATCGCTTCCGATCAACCATTCACCGGCACGGCCATGAGCAGTTGTAGCCGCACCGCCGCCACCTTGCCGCTGCTCCTCCTCGTCGTCGTCTTCCTCTCGCTGTCGCGGCCATTCCCGTGCGAGGCAAGCCGCGACAGCCTCCCCCGGGGCGCCTCCATCGCCGTCGAGGACTACGCCACCGACGTCCTGCTCTCCCTGGACGGCACCTTCGCCGCCGGCCTCTACAACGTCTCGCCCACCGTCTTCACCTTCTCCGTCTGGTTCGCGCGCGCCGCGGGCCGCACCGTCGTCTGGTCCGCCAACCGCGGCCGCCCCGTCCACAGCGCGCGCTCCCGCCTCGCGCTCGACGGACGCTGCGGCGCACTCGTCCTCACTGACTACGACGGCGAGGTGGTATGGAACTCAACCGTCGCCAACGCCACCGCCGATCGCGCGCGGCTGCACGACTCCGGCAACCTCGCCATCGAGGACGCGCGGGGGAACATCCTATGGCAAAGTTTCGACCACCCCACCGACACCCTGCTTCCCACCCAGCGCATCGTCGCTGCCGGCGAAGCGATGGTCTCGGCAGGCAAGCTCCTCGCCGCCGGCTTCTACAGCTTCCGCTTCAGCGACTACGCCATGCTCTCGCTGGTGTACGACAACCATAAGATGCCCAGAATCTACTGGCCCGATCCTTACCTCACCTACTGGCAGCACAAGCGCAACATCTACTACGACTTCACCCCGGAAGCTTTCTTCGACGCCTCCGGCCATTTCTTGTCCAGCGACAATGCGACCTTCGACGCCGCCGATCTGGGCGAGAACGCCGCCGTCAGGAGGCGGCTGACGCTGGACACGGACGGCAACCTCAGGCTGTACAGCCTGGACGAGGTAGCCGGGTCGTGGTCGGTGTCGTGGATGGCATTCAGCAACCCGTGCATCATCCATGGCGTGTGCGGCGCCAACGCCGTGTGCCTCTACTCGCCGGCGCCGGTGTGCGTCTGCGCGCCGGGGTACGTGCGTGCCGACCCGAGCGACTGGACAAGAGGCTGCCAGCCAACGTTCAACTCCAGTGACGACGGCGGCCGGCCGCGGGCGATGAAGCTGGTGGCGCTGCCGCACACCGACTTCTGGGGCTTCGACATCTATAGCAGCGAGAAACTGTCGCTGCACGAGTGCACGGCGCGGTGCATGAGCGACCTGTCGTGCGTGGCGTTCGAGTACAAGCAGGGCACAGGAGGGTGCTACACCAAGGGCCACATGTTCAATGGCAGAACAATCCCTGACAATATTGGGACGGCCTATCTCAAGGTCCCGGCTGATCTCGACATGCCAGAAGTACACATCCACCAATGGCAAATGGACAGCGATGGCCGCGGCATTGCCATTGAGGAAGACATTGTCGGATGCAGCGGCTCAAGCTCACTGGAGTTCTTGCTCAATGTCTCCGATATGTCGTCCAGCTCAAGCAATAATCAGCGCAAGTCAATATGGTTCTACTTCTATGGATTCCTGTCTGCAATTTTTGTCATTGAGGTGTTTCTGATAGCAATGGGTTGCTGGATCTTTTCCAACAAGGGAGTTTTCAGGCCAAGCCAGGTTTCAGTACTAGAAGAAGGGTACAGGATTGTTACTAGCCATTTTCGCGCATATAGGTACTCGGAGTTGGAGAGGGGAACTAAAAAGTTCAACAACAAGATCGGTCATGGTGGATCAGGTATAGTATACAAGGGGAGTTTAGACGATGAGAGGGTGGTGGCTGTCAAGGTGCTACAAGATGTGAGCCAGAGTGAGGATGTTTTCCAAGCTGAGTTGAGTGTGATTGGTAGGATTTATCATATGAATCTTGTGAGAATGTGGGGCTTTTGCTCAGAAGGAGCGCATAGGATTTTAGTCTATGAGTACATTGAGAATGGATCATTGGCCAAAGTACTGTTTGATAGGAGAGATTCCAGCAAGTTTCTTGGATGGAAGCAAAGGTTCAACATTGCTCTAGGTGTGGCCAAGGGGTTGGCATATCTTCACAATGAATGTCTTGAGTGGATCATCCATTGCGACATGAAGCCTGAGAACATACTATTGGATGAAGATATGGAGCCTAAGATTACTGACTTTGCCTTGTCCAAGTTGTTGAATAGAGATGGGTCTCGTTTTGAAATGTCGCGGATTCGGGGGACGAGAGGATATATGGCTCCTGAGTGGGTTTCTAGCCTTCCTATCACCAAGAAGGTTGATGTGTATAGTTATGGAGTTGTTCTTCTTGAGCTGGTGAAAGGGAGGAGGATTACAGAATGGGTGGTGGATGGGAAAGATGGAGTAGAAACTGATGTGAGAAACGTGGTTAATATGGTTGTTGACAAACTGGAAAGCAAGAATGAATCATGGATTATGGACTTAATTGATGATCAATTTGCTGGTGAATTTAATCATTTGCAGGCTCAGCTAGTTTTAAAATTGGCTATTTCATGCCTGGAAGAAGATAGAAACAAGAGGCCGAGCATGAAGTACATAGTGCAAATGCTCATTTCTGCTGAAGATGAAGCTCATGCCGTTACCTAATTCTGAGGGTTCCGAAATAAGTATGTGAAACTTAATATGAGGTTTGTTGTGAAACGAAAGAATGAACAGTGAAATGTAAAATTCTCCTCTATTATCATTGATCTCAAATTTTCCATTATATAGGAAGATTACAAGCCTAGGATTCTAGGCATTAGTGTATTATATCAATTAGCAATAAGATTGATTTATGCTTATAAATATATGGCTGTTACAAAGGATTCAAATCCTCTTGATGGTTGCCTTTGATGAGACCTTGATGGCTGCCATTTGACGAGATCAAAATAATGGTCAAATAGTGCCCCTTTTGTAACACTCCCTCTTTTGATCGAGTCTATCTTGAGATCAACATGTTCTTTAATTCCTTTAAAAAACCTTGTGGGAAAAATAAGAATAATTTGACTGGTGATTGCTTTATCATAATCCTGCAAGGTTTAAGGAGTAATCTATGCCTTGTTTTATCTCTAGAAAAAATCCCCGTGAGGAAAACATGAGATAAATCATATGCTTGCATCAGACATTGTCTCATTAAAAACTTTGTATGAGAAAACCTGATGATAAAAACTCATAAAAGAAAAAAGTACAATGTGAAGCGTTTAACAAGGTTCATCATTCAGAGAGTCTCCTCGTGAAACTTGCAAGTCTCTGAGCCGTCTCATACCAATTCCCTCAACACATTTCTCGAACGAGGAAACAGGTAGGGACTTAGTGAAGAGATCTGCCAGATTATCACAAGACTTTGTCTGTAAGATGTTTATTTCTCCACTTTGCTGAAGCTCATGGGGATAAAACAACTTAGGAGCAATATGTTTGGTGATGTTGCTCTTGATGTAACCTATTTGCATCTGTGTAATACAAGCAGCATTATCTTCATAGATAATGGTAGGTGATTCTGAGGAATCAATACCACAAGATTGTTCAATGTGGTTTATCATTCTGTGGAGCCACACACATTCACATGATGTTTCAAATAGTGCGATGATTTCAGAATGATTTGTGGAGGTAGCTACTAATGTTTGTTTAGATGACTTCCATGATATGGCAGTTCCTCCATGAAGAAATATAAAACCTATCTGTGATCTGGCATTGTGGGGATCAGACATATAGCCAGCATCAGTGTAACCTACCAAGTTAGGAGCATCAGTTTTCTGGAAAAATAAGCCAGATCCTTCGTGCCATTCGGGTATGTAACATACCAAAAATTCGAATTTTGAATTTTGACCTCAGTTAAATAATTAAAACATGTCTTCGAGTCAATGACCAAAATTTTTTTCGAATATACAACCTAAGTAAGGTTAAACTAGCCAGTGGTTATGTGTAGGGTTGAAAATGATTTAAAATCCTCTTCCTTCTCAAATAAATTTGATAAGTAAAACATTTTCATAGACACAAGATATGGTGTGTGATTTGAGTTTTTAAATGTTTTTGGATCTTGGATGCATTGCATACTAGGTCTCATGAACACAAGTGTATATACATGTTAATTCATACCTAGGTAATAAACGCACTACACTAGTGATCACCTTAAGTGCACCCATACTCAAGTATCTTGTGAGTTTGAGCATGGTAAACTGAAAGTAAATCCTACCAACATTATCTCTGATTAATTACAAATCAAAAATATAATTTTACAATCATTTAAATATGTGTCTAAAATAAGAATACTTAAAGGTGGGTGAGCTCATTGAATATTTAAAAATAATTGGTGCAATATAAAATCATGAGGAAATTCATATAGGTACTATTCAATATATATATTTCACTGGGATTTTGGTATAATTTAATATGTACATTTGATACCTCAAATAATTAAGTCAAAACAGTCAAATTATAAATTAATTCTAAACCCTAATCGACAGAATCGATACACATCTCATATGTGTATTTTATCACATGAAAATGTATAGAGGATATAATTTATTCAAATACTAATCTATTTATTATGAATTAATATAATTTTTATATAATTTATTTTATAGTTTTTGACCTCCTAAAAATTCAAATCATTTTCGGCTGGACTGAATTTCTCTATTTTCCTGAGAATAAAATATAGATTTTTTTTGTGTGAAACCAAAGAAAATGGAACCTAGGTATTTTTATCTACCCCCAGAAAAATCCACATTAATTTATCATGCACAGAAATTAAATTGTGAAAGTATAAAGTTGGGAGAAAGAAAAATAATAGGAAGAAACCCTATAACTAGCTTAACAGTATATCTACCTAGAAACCTACCCATCTCTCTCACTCTGCCTCTGTTTGCATCGGCCCTGGGCCCACTCGACAGTCACTCGGGCTAGATCCATCTCTGTGCATCTTCTCCACCGCTTAACCCTACAGGGAGAGAGACAGAGGGCGAGAGAGAGCGGCGCCGGTGGTGCTCGACGCGTGTCCGTCGTCGTGGCAGCTGCCGAGCTCGCCATATCTCCTCCCAGTTGCATCGTGTAGCCTCCTACTCCGTTCCAGAACCGAGCAAGCCGAGTGAGAGAGCTCGCCTTGCCTCTGTCACCCTCACCATTGCCGCCGGTCATGGAGACGACGACCATCACCACCGCCTTTGCGCCACGGTCGTCCCTCCTCTTCTTGTGTTCTGTCACCTCCATATGATGCCGATTCCATCCCCCCTAATCCCATCTCTTGTCCTGCAGCTGTGACACCGGAACGCCGCCGTGCCCCCGAGAGCTCTAGAGCGCCGCCGCTACCGCATCATCGTCGTCCGGCTAGCTCCGACCAAATCAGGCCAAACCACCGCGCCACCGTCTTCATCGTAATCCCAGGAAGCCGCCGACCGAAGGAATTGAACTGGGATGTTGTGAACTCGGAGATCGACCTCTTTTTCCCCAAATCTGGCCGCCGGACTTCATCGCCAAATACTCCTTCTCCGGTGAGCCATTACTCGATTCTTCGCGCATGTAGCACCCTAGGGACCTCCCTAACCACCCGTGCGTCTCCTTCTAGCTATTCACTGACCGGAGCGGGCTATCACCGTGAAGCCGCCATTCACTGCCGCCGTCGAGCCATCTTCTCCATCGCCATCGCTGTCCGGGCTTCGCCGAACCTCGCGCGCCCTTTGATAAGCCTCCTGGAACCTCTTAGACGTGCATGCATGCATCCACTCACTCGGGATCGAGCCGTAGCTCGACATGCACATGCATGCCGAGAGCTATCGCCGCCTGCGCCGTTGTTGCCATCGATTCCGGTCACCACAGCCGATGAGACGACCACCGGTAGTTTCGTCTTGATGCCCTCTACCTTTTCTCATTTAGCAGCCCCGGGAGATCTGTTGCCATTTGCTCATGCCGCCGGCGAGAAACTCGTCGGAGCGCTACTGCCCTGCTCTCCTTAGCCACCGAGCCGCTGACAAGCGAGCCCCACTGAATTAGGCGCTAAGCACTCGGCTTAGTAAAGTTTAAAACTTGTAAGGTTTAATCCGTACAACTCTTTAGTATGACAGATGGGACCAAGGACTGATTAGCAATATTTAGGAACCTTAGGGACTCTTAATGGATTTTGCTTTAGCACGTGCTTAAGGACGGCGGGTTGATTCCATAGAAACCTGGGGACTTTTCTGCATAATACCAGAGGCTGGCCAGTGGACCCAAGGATTTATAATTTGGAAAAAAAATAAAGGAAAATAGCTAGAGCAATATCTTTTCAACTGGAAATTATCTAAAAATCAAATATAGCTCATTTTGAGGTGAAACCAACTCCAGCAAATTCATAAAATTGTGAACTTTAATATTGTAGAATAAAATCCTATGCTCACAGTATGATATTTATCTCTAAAATTTCAAATAAGAAATAGTTTACATAGTACTTGTAAAATTTGTAGAAAATTTATCAATACTCCAAATGGAGTGAACTAAATTTCTGTAGAATCACGAAAGTATGAACTTTAATTTAATAATATAATATTTCATACTTTCTGTAACAGAAATAGTACTAATAATTTATATTGTAAAATGACCACCACATATGCAAGTCAATTTCTAAAATTTATAAGAAATTCATACTAGCTCTAAAAATTATGAAACCAATTGTATTCATCTTAGAAGACAATCCTATTTATCCTAGTAAGGTTAACTTGATGAGAATCATATATTAAAAATGTTTCACAACCATACATTAGTAAATAATACTATATGTCAATGCAAACTTAGAAAATTCAAAACTCACAATTGACAAGAGATAAAATATGAATTCTTTTACCTAAATTCATCTTAGGTCAGAACCTATTCACTGTGCACAAATCATGTATTTTAGAGCATTTTGTATTTTTCGCATGATTTGGTATTTATGTGCATATCGTGTCATTTGTATAGATTATTCGCATCAACGGTGAAAGAGTGATTTAGGTGGTAATCACATTGTTCCAGATCAAGGCAAGTTATACCTCCCCTCTCCTTTGATCACATTGAAAACCCATGATTTGGGAGATGAAAAGTGTTGTTTGCGACATTGAAAATGTATTTGATTAAAAACGATATTTGAAACTTAATAAATGGTAGCTATGAGCTTATTGCTGCATAATCTACCTTGATATGTTGTTGTCCTCTCATTTGTAACCATAAGATGAATTTGATTACCTTATAAATGCTCGCTGAAGAGTATATATGCTTTTATGTATGCCATTTGCTTAGCCATGCTTAGGTTTAAGCAAAAAACTCACTCTTATGGATTTATAAATAGGGATTTTGAATAATTGGTTAGTGCTGGATTTAAAATGTAAATGTTAAGTATTTGCAAACTAAAGCATGAGTAAAATGATTTTGGACTTGGGCGACAAGTGGTGTGCATATGGTGGTAGTTGCACACCGATAGGGGGAGTGTTCACCTGAGTTAATTAAGGACTGAACTTCGTGTCACCAACTTAAGTATATCGTACATCCACATGTGCTATTATGGGGTGGCCTTAGCTAATTAAGTTGCTTGAAGTCTAACCTTGCATATTGGTAGGCCGGAGTAGAATGAATTAGTCTGAGCGATGATTCATAGGAACTACCCATGTGTGTGTTAATTATAATGCTAGCAACAAGACTAACTGTGTGTGTTCTGTGAGGGGACGGGTAGTCCGCCTCACAGCATGGGAGTCTAAGTCTATCCAATTCAACGGTTAAGTGCCTCGTGGGGGAACGGATGTGTTCGCTGCCACGGCGTTAGGCTAAGGCGTGGGCCCGCCTCCTAACGGTTCCGGGTCATTCCCTGAACGGATTCACACTTGCCGTCGCTGATGCAAGGTTAGACGTTAAGTAATGTAAAGGCTATGTTATGACCTCTAGACTGCATTCAACATGAAGAGTGTGGTAGTGCTTTGCAAACACGAAACAAACTAGAGTGTTCATATCATGTGGGTAAAGCTGTACAAACTCTGCAGAATTCTCTAAAACTAATCGATTAGCCGTGCTCACGGTCATGAGCGACTTGGTGAAGTGTCATGAGTAGACTTTAAATTTTGTTTTATGTTTTCAAATGATGCTTTGCGAACTATGGATTTGAAAATGGTAACTTGGGTTAAGTTATGTAAATCATGTTATGTTGTAGATGAATGTGAGACTTGATGCCGGGTGGGCAGTCAAGTATATTATTATGATGAGATTATAACTTGTTGCCGGTATGGGTAACATCAATATGTTTATGATGTTAAAATGGTAAACATTATAGTTTAACTACGTAAATGTTTTGTTAATTGAATCATCAACCCTTTTGAAAAAAGAATTGTGAACCAAAACTATCTTTACGCTAAAATGAGCTACATATGTAGCCTTTCTTGATTATATGCCAGGCATGTAGTATGTTAGGATTGTCTTATGCTTGCCGGTACATTAACTCGTTTAATGTACTGACTCTTGTTATACTGAAATATCCATTTTGCAGGATGTATGCTTAGTCTTCTGAGTTATTCGGGAAATCGTTGTTTCTTCTAGGACTGGATCCAAAAAGGGTTATCTCCTAGTCGGCTACTTGTGGTTTTGGGTAGCCAAGCTTCCGCGGATCTGTAATTATCTGGCCGTTTGGCCTATCTATTTAAATAAATATGTAGAGTAAAGTTTATTTATGTTTACTCCCTACTAATTTGATTTTCATCGCTTAGATGAAAGTGTGGAACTAGAGCTTTTCCTGGGATCTAGTTCTACACCGGTATGAGTATTGAGCATTTGGGATGTCGTAGAGCTTTAGTGAATTTTGTCAAGTCTCCTGAGATGTGTAACACATCTGGTCACCATCTTCGTATGGTTTGATGGGCTTGTCTCAGGCTGAAGTTGACTGGCATGCGAAAGTCTCAGCAATATCCCCTATGCCCTCTACTCGGCGCTTCAGGTTTTATACTATGTATATTATTTGACTTGATAGGGGAGCGATGAGGTTGGATGGTTACCGTTTTACTCGATTATTATTAGATCCCATCCAACTAAATATTCCGCGCTATCACTTCAAAGAACTTACATAATATTTAACCTGGGGTGTCCTCACAGGGTACCTAAGGATTTGTTTCCCTCTGGTCCAATGACGCTTAGTTGGGGCGGTACTATGTCTTTCCAATAGATTTACCGCTAATGCAATGTCAGGCCTGATACTATTTGTAAGGTACATGAGTGCTCCGATGAGATTGAGATAGGGATATTCTTGTCCTAATATCTTTTCTCCTTCTTCCTGTGGTTGGAAAATGTACTTTTCTTTATCGAGAGATCGAATAACCATGGGGGTTTTATTTGGGTATGCTTTATCCATATTGAATTTCTCCAATAATTTCTGGACATAGACAGATTGATGCACTAAAGTTCCTGAGTGAAGGTGCTTGATTTGCAATCCTAAGCAAAATCTGGTTTTACCCAAATCCATTATCTCAAATTCCGTCTTAAGATGGTTGCGAGCTTCATCAATATCTTGTGTGTTACTAATGATATTCAAATCATCTACATACACTGATATGATGCAAAATCCTGTGGATGATCTTTTGATAAAAATGCATGGGCAATCATCATTATTTGAATAACCCTTCTGCAGAAGGTACTCTCTCAATCGGTTGTACCACATTCTACCTGACTGTTTAAGACCATAGAGTGATCTTTTGAGCTTTACATAATACATATTGCGATTTGTGCTATCATTCGGTATAAGGATCCTATCGGGGACCCTCATATATATGCCCGAATCTAGTGACCCATATAAATATGTTGTCATGACATCTGTCAACTGCATAGATAGACGCTTTTGAGTTGCCAGTGATATCAAGTATCGGAACGAAATTCCACTCATGATTGGAGAATTTGTTTCATTGAAATCAATGTCGGGTCTCTGCGTGAACCCTTGTGCTACGAGCCTCGCCTTATATCTCACCACCTCATTGTTCTCATTCCGCTTCCGAATGAAAATCGATTTGAAACCCACAGGGAAGGTTTTTTGGAGGTGTAGGTATTACTGATGAAAATACCTCTCTTTTATTGAGGGAGGCTAATTCTGCTTCAATTGCTTCCTTCCATTTGTTCCAGTCCGAACGCTTCTTGCACTCTACCATGGATTTTGGATCTGGATCATTTTGGATGGCATCTGCAACTGATGAGGCAAAGTATATGTTAACAATTGTAGTCTTACGGTCAAATGATTCTCCAGACTCAACATAGTTTATGAAAATTTCATGTACCCTAGTTGACGGCTCAGTATTTCCCAATATGACCGTGTCGGGGTGTCCCAATGTCCCATCATTAGAAATTGAGTGCATTGTTGACGTGGAAAGTGGATTGGATAAATCCACTTGGTGTCTCTCAACTCGAGGTTGAGTTTCGTTTACTATGTTAGAGGATTTTTTCCTCTGTTTCCTCGTGCGCTTGCGAGGATTTGCTGTACTTCTCCCACTCTCTTTTGAGGAGGGAGTTGAATAGTTTTGTTTGGTATTTCTATTCTTTCTGGCACATTCCTTGCAGGAATGTATGATTTTGTGACACTTTTACTCACAGTAAATGAGTCTGGCAAATTGTTTGCAGCAACCTACAAATCAATGATCCTTTGAACTTGAAGTTCAGATGCTGTGGTACGAGGATCCTCCTTTAGGGTGTCAAAGGCATCCCAATTTATTTCTGGGCATTCAGTGTGATACTTGAATTCTCTCCCTAATGCCGAGAAATGTCCTTCATTAGAGATACAATCAGTGTACCGGGCTGTGAGTAAATCCCCTGTAAGGGGCTCCAGGTATTTAATGATCGACGGAGATAAATACCCGTCCATGCCGTCTTGCACTGACCGCTGTCCTCGCTCCCCTGTGCTGCCCTGCCATTAGCATCAGCCGAATAGAGCAGTTAGCCCTGCTCGGCTGAGCCGCTTTCGTCGCCATCTGCCGGCCACGACGGCTATGAAAGCCACCATCTTCCGTCCATTGTCGCCGCCTCTTCTCCATCCCAAACCACTGTGGCTGCCACCATCACACCGACAGGCCGAACGCCATCGTCGCGCCCTCCGTCGCTCAGCCCGGCCATCGCCCAGGCCGAGCCGAAGCTATCCACCCTAGCGCCGCCCTACCATGCCTGGCCATCGTGGGCGCCTTGCCGCGCCGTCGCCCCGGCCGCGCACTACCGCTACCGCGCGTCGCCGCCCCTGCCCGCACGCGCCCCCCGGGTCGCCGACGCCACCCCGAGCCGAGCCATCGGCACGTCGCCCCCGGCCTCCTGCCCAGCCGCGTGCCGCCTCCCGGCCGTGGCACCGGGCTGTGCGACCCGCGCCGCCGCACCCGTGCCGCGTCATCGTCGGCGGCGCTCCGGCCGCCCTTGCCGTGCCCGGCCGACGCCCCTGCAGCCATTGGCGCCTCCTTCCTCTCCTCACGCTCGGGAGAAGCAACAGAGAAAGAGAGAGAGAAAGAAGGGATGAGAAGGAGAGAGAAAGAAGAGGATAAGGAAGAGAAGAAAAGAAAAAGGAAATAGAGAGGTGGGACCTGCCGGTGGGTCCGCTATATTGACTTTCTCTCTGCGGGCCCTTGATCGAAGGCTTTGAAAAAGTCTACATCGCCTCCCTCTTCCTTGATGGGCCAAGCCCATGAAGTCCTCTATAAAAGTCTGCAAAACCTCCCTTTGCATCCATTGGGCTGCCGACTAAAAAAGTTTATATGGCATCCCTCTACTTCATTGGGTCGACCGGCTTGATAATATATCTTGAAGTCCATATCACCTCCCTCTTGTTTCCTCGGGCCAAGCCCAAGAAATCAGTCCACACAAAAGTCTATTATAAATCCTCCAACAAATTTCAGGCTAAAGCCCACCAGCCTAGCCCCATCTCCACCAAGTCCACTTTACCTCCCTCTAAGACTCAGCCTAGGAATATTCTTGGAATATTCCTTTCAATTTAATAAATCCTTTTTCTCACATATTAGTAAATCCATTAATCTCCCAAAATTTATATCTCCCCAACCGTTAGTCCGATTGACTCCGTTCAACTTCCATAATTTTTCTAAAATTGAGATCTATCCAATGGCACCATTAGTTTATAATAGTTATTATCTGCTTTATAGGGTTTTGGATTTTTTTCTCTTTTCGATCGCGTAGTAGACGTTTCGGAGATGCAACGGACACGGATTTTCTTGAAGATTTGCAAACCAACAATAAGGCAAGCCACTCTTCGATCATATTGCTCCTAGTTTATAAAATGTGATGGTTGCAAACTTGCATGCTTAGCGTACACCAATAATTTGATCGGCCATCGGTCTACGAGCACATGACCGACGGACCAACCTATATAGCTGCATTACTTTCGTTAGGACCTTGTTAAACTTAACCCTTGTTGCTCTACCATAGTAGTACCTCGATACTTGTGGTCTTTGGGCGCCGGTGTACTTTTTCACCATTTGATTATATCAGGTTTATACATGGTTATCGATGTGGAAAAACTTGGGTTGTAAAAGGTTTATAAAACCCGACTCGGGGAGTCGGTGACTTTGAAAATAAAAAGGTTTTATGGGAGAAAACTTGCGGTGCGAATCCTCTCCTGTATGGTTTGGTTTCGTAGTTGCGCATAAGGACCGATTCCTTTAGGTCTTTCATCTGAGCATCTCACAGTACGACTACACGGGTAGAATGGATGCCCCTAGCCGAGTAAGTAGCTAAAACATAGGTGTTTAGCATGTTGGCAGGTGAGGAGCATAGGTATGGTGGAGTTTATGGCAATCTCCTGCATTGGGGATGTGTTGTGGGGTCCATATAGTGGGGCCTGAGTAGATGAGGGCCTGAGCCTGGCCTGATGCTTGGTGGAGAGATTCCACCCATCTGTGTGATACGAGACATTCATGGGTTGGTTATAGAAAAGTCTTGTAGTAAACTCTCCTTTGTCGGCCATGTCTGATCCACATGTGTTCGGTAATGTGAGAAGTTCACAGCGTGTGGGTAAAGCGTGCAACCTCTACAGAGTTTAGTAAAACTGTTTAAACAGCCGTGCCCACGGTCAAGGGCGAATGTGAGGTGATTCCCATAGTGTAGATTTGTTTTTAAAACTTATTTAATAAATTGGTTCGTGGGATGGGAACCGTTACCAGAGTCCTTCTTTGTGATGGATGGCCAGCCTTCGTGGTTGGAAATAGACCTGTGTGACTTGGGGTGTCGTCTGGCACCATAGGGCCGAGAGGGCCGGTTTAGGGGCCGATATGGCCGAGTTTGGGTTGGCAGGTCGAGAGGACTGAACCCGGAGTTGTTAACCTTGAGACTTGGTTAACGGATGATTGTTGGAGAGAATATTGGGTTATGTTTTGAAAGTGAAAAGAAGCTAATAAAGGAGAAAGTGTTATAAATGCTAAAATTTGGCTTTTCCGCTTGTGTTGTTGCAAAACAAATCGTGTTTGGATTGAGGTGAGACGCCTCTTTCTGAAGGAAAAATTTATTTTTGAAAACCCACACTTAACCCTTTGAAAAGTGTTTTAAAATGCTTTGCCAAATAAACTCAGCCTTTCTTTGAAACTTGCATGTACACATTTCCTAGTGGCTTGCTGAGTACAAAAGTACTCAATCCCCCATTGTTGTTGTTTTTCTCCCCTTGGCTTAAGTTCAGGAAGAAGATGAAGGTTGGAGTTTCGTCCCTAAACCCAAACTACTACCGGTGGATTCGGTGTCCTAACTTCACTAAGTTTTGCTGCTGCTGACTCTGATTCAAGGTTGCAACTCAGGGATTACCCAAAGATGCAACCTAAAGGTATATTGTATTTATGTAAATCTTGCATTGATTCATCATGTTACAGCTGGTACCAGCATCGTTATCCTGGGACTGGTACCTGTTTCGTGGTTCCGTGGGAAAGCGGTTCGCCGTTCTCCTGCGGCATGCCCTCCTCAGTGCCATTTGTATAGTGGCGCAGGGACGGGGTGTGACAATACCCCACATAGATCCCCATTTTCCTATGAGGGCCCATTGATGTACGCTTTGGTGGTGAGATCGATATGTATACAGTGCAACCAAATTTCCGCAGATGGGAAATACTAGGAGGATCACCATGAACCAATTGTAGCGGGGAAGCTGTATGGTATGCAGTTGGACGCAATTGTATTAAGTCACCAGCATGTAAGACTGCGTGACCCCAACATGAGGTTGGTAGGTTACAATTTTGCAATAGTGGTCTGGCAATAAGCTTTATTCTCTTGATAAGAGATTCAGCTAAACCATTCTGTGTGTGAACATATGGTACAGAATGTTGTACTTCAATTCCTAAAGCCATACAATAATCATTGAAGGCTTTGGAAGAAAATTCTACAGCGTTGTCCAATCTGATTGATTTTATCTGGTGTTCAGATTGACTTGCTCTAAGTCTGATGACTTGTGCAATTAATTTTGCAAATGCATGGTTCCGTGTCGATAATAGACACACATGAGACCATCTTGTGGATGCACCTATTAGAACCATGAAGTATCTGAATGGTTCAGATAATGGTTGAATGGGGCCACAAATGTCACCTTGAATGTGTTCAAGAAACTTTAGTGGTTCAGCCTTTATTTTAAGATGTGAGGGTTTCAAAATTAATTTCCCAGTTGCACATGAGGTGCACACAAAATCTAAGGATTCTGGGAATTTTCTGTCGCTCATACCATATCCACTTGAATTGCTCATGATTTTTCTCATCATCCCAATGCTGGGATGGCCAAGGCGTTCATGCCAAGTTTTGAATGTATCCACATTCTGAAAAATCACTTTGTATGCAACATAAGGTACGAGTTTGATGTATGTGTAGTACAATCCAGCCGGGAGAGAAGACACCTTTTCAAGTGTTTGTTTGCCATATCCAGTATCTTTTGTCAAGAGGAGGAACTCCTTATTGTTTTTTTCATGTGTTTTCACATGAATCCCATTTTTTCGGATATCTCTATAACTTAGCAGGGTATGTATTGAATCGGGATACAATAATGCTTTCTCAATATTTATTTGTGTATCCATTGAAAGTATGATAGTGGCCCTACCGGAACCAACAATCATAGCATCGCGTCCTGTGATTGTCAAAACTTGTCCTTCTCTCTTTGTGAGAGTTTGGACAAATTTGACTTCCCTAAGTATAGTGTTAGTGGTACAACTGTCCATTAGGCATATCTCTTCTTTCATTGGATTGACTCCCATAACAATCTATATAATGTAAAATTTAAATTCATAAGAATAAAAGCAAATTATAGAAAAACCCATAGGCATATAAAAATATAGCAGGTGCGATATTACAATTGTTAAATAGAGTAGCAACATCACGTGTTTATTACAATGATTACTTTTGCAAATTTAAATTAAAGTTATGGTTCCTATTTGAGGTCTCCAAAAATGTCGTTGGAAGCATATTCCACGAACATGTCGTCGATGTCCATAGAGCCTTCCTCTTCTCTTAGCGGAGTCTTGGTTTTGCTCGGTCCCGCTCCTTCAGGGATGAGGTCCATAGCTCCAGTGTCCAGCACTTGAGAGGCGAAGTGTGCTTCATGCTTTTGGGTGTTCTGTGTATGACCCATGGACTTCATGTATAGATCAACAAGGTGCTTAGGGGTCCTGCACTTCTTAGCAATATGATTGTGGCAACTACACCTGAAGCAGGTGGTCTTGTTGCCACTATCAATTTTGGGCTTAGAAATGTCTTTCCTCTTTTGGGTGTTCCCACGTGGCTTTTTGGTTCTCTTGCGCTTGCCCTTGCCTGATGAATTTTCAGTCTGTGTATTCCCATTCGGGACAATTTTCTTCATATTCGCATGAACTTCAGGCAGTGGTGTAGCCCAACGGCCGCTGGTTTGAGTTCCATACAGTGAGCTCATGGTTCTTTTCAGCCTATTTCAATGTTTGAATGAGTGAAGAGTGGGCTGTGAAATTCTTCTCACGGTATTGTTGAGTTATGATCCTTTCTGACGGGAGCATTGTAGACAGAGTCTTCTCAATTTTCTCCGCTTCAGAAGGTTCATTCTCACAAAACCGGAGCTTAGAGCATATCTTATGAACAACATGGTTGAACTCGTCTACAATTTTGTAATCCTGTAGGCGCAAGTGGTTCCACTCATGCGTTGCCTTTGGGAGGATAATCGCTTTTTGCTGTTCATATCGATTTTAGAGAGATGTCCACAAAGCGTGTGGGTCCTCCTCATACATATACTCCATTTTCAAATCATGATGGATATGATTCCTTATCACTTTCAAGGCGGAATATTTAGACATGTTAGAGGGGTTAACGCTTCCTTCAGTTGTTTCATCTATACATCTGTATAGTTGTAACATACCCAAAATTTGAATTTCAAATTTTGCATCTAAAAATGTCGAGAATATTTTCCATAAATAGGAATACTAATATTTTCCAACTAAAAAAACCTAGGTGAGTTTATTATGACAAGTTTTAATATACAAACTTGTGAAAAATTCAAAACCTTTTACTTGATAGCTCAAAGGAAGAAAATAAAACATAGTGTGTGCATGTAATTGCATAATGTATTGTTGTGACTTGAACCGTTTTGCTTGTTTTTGGATTTTACTAGCATTTCATAATAGGATGAATATAAATTAAAAACTGAGGCAAATACTAAATATATATTCACAAGAATGTATATACATGTAAAACATAAAGTTGAGTAACTAAAAGTATAAATCATGCTCAACAATATCATGACAGGTCAAGAATCATCTAATTATAATTTTACAATCCTTTAATTATATTTTATAATAGGAAACCTGTATGTAAAGATAAGCTTAGTGAATTTCTAAAAATAATTGGTGTAGGATAAAATCATGGAAAAATTCATGTGGATGCTCATCAATATGTTATACCCACTGGAATTTTGGAATGATTTTATATTTACATCTAGACCCTCAATTAAATTGGTCAGGGAAGTCAAAATCCGACTTAATTCTAAACCCTAATCGGTAAAACTCATACCTCATCCAAAAATGTATTAAATTATATGGAAGTGTATATGAAACATAATTTATTCAAATACTAGCTTATTTATAATGAATTAATATAATTTTTCCATAATTTATTTCACTAATTCTGATCCCCTAAAAATTCAATCTAATTTCAGCCAGGCCCATTTTCTTTATTTTTCTGAGAATAAACTAAATTGAATTTTTGAGTGAAACCAAAGAAAATGGAAACTATATCATTTTATCTACCTCCAGTAAAATCCAAATTAATTTATCATGCATAAAAGTTAAGTTATGGAATTTCAAAGAAGGAAGAAAGAAAATAACTAGGGAGAAATCCAAAATCTAACCTTACAGTGCTTGCACCAAATTTCCTACTCATCTTCCACTGCCAAGCGGGCCCCAGGGCATGGTGGGACCCACTGGTCAGTCGCTCAGCCTGTCCACCATCGTTTACCACCGCTCAACTCAGAGAGAAAGAGAGAACGAGAGAGATCGGTGTTGGCATCCTCGACGCGTGGACTAGACGTGGCCGTCACCAAGCTCGCCCTCGTCTCCTCCCAGCCGTGTCGCCTCTCCTCACTCTCCGCCTAGATACCGAGCGCACCGCGGGAGGAAGCACTCACCCTCTCTGTCGCCCTCATCTCTGTCGTCGGCCGTGGAGAAGAAAGCGCCGCCGATCGCCGTCGAGCCGTCACCATCCCTGTTCCCTCCACGTTCCCTACTCTACTCGCAACGCCGAATCCATCCCCGCTGACCTCGCCCTCAATCGTGCAGTCAATCTTCGGGAACGCCGACGCGCCCACGAAGCTCGGGAGCACTCACCGAAGGCCGCCGCCGGTGACATCACTGCCGCGTAGCACGAAGGAGACCACCCCGAGCCGATTCCTCTCGCCATCAGCTTCCCCATGAGCTCCGCAGCAAAACCCCTCAAGAATCCCCAAGGATCATCCACCGACGAGGGAGATCGCCGTCGTCTTCCCCAACTCCGGCCAACCGACGCTGTCGACGATTTCTCCCTCTCTGGTGAGCTCCACGCCGATTCCTTGCACCTACTCCATCCTCTAGTGGTTCATAATCTTGCGAACGTTTTAGTTTGGTAGGTTGTTGGCCGATTTGGCCTATCGACGTCGCCCCTGAGTTTTTCACCGCCGCCGTCGGATTTCTTCATCGCCGCCACCTCACCGGAGCTCTTCCGTCTCGGCAAGTCATTCGGTGAGTCTCCTAGTGCACGAAAGAACCACAACCATGCATTCAAATCAGCCGGGACAAGCCGTGACTCCTCTTCCACTTGCGGTCGTGAAACAGCCGCCGCTAGCACCATTGCCATCGTCGACTCCGTTCATCTCTGGCGACAAGACCTCCACCGTCGGATGCGCAAGGATGCTGCGCAATTTTCCTCTTTTGGCCGCATCGGCCGAGGAGCCGCCGTTCGTCGCCGACGCCGACGGCAAGTTCGCCTGTGCCGCCTGACTGCCTCCATCCCGCGCCGGCTGCGACTGCCTCCCCTTCGTCTCAATGACAGGTGGGCCCTGTTTCCTTTAACACATGTAAAGGACCTCGGGTTCTAACCCAAGAACTTTGAGGGTTTTTCTGCAAAACTGCCATTGACAGACATGTGGACCCTCTATTTAAAATTCTTAGAAAAATAATGGGAATAGTTTAAAAAGCTTTTCTATTGAACTAAAAATTGTACAAACTTTGTAAATTCCTAGAAAATTCATCTTAGCTCCATTTTGAGTGAACCAAATTCCAGAAGACTCACAAAATTTATGATCTTTAATTTGGTAGTATAAAACTTACCACTTTCAGTAGGATATTTATTTCTAATTTTTAAATATGAAATAGATAACATGGAACTTGTAAAATTTGTTGAAAATTCATTTAAACTCCAAATAGAGTGAACTAAATTTATGTAAAATCGGCAAAGTATGAGCTTTAACTTAGTGATATAAAATTAGACACTTTTTGCATTGGAAATAACACTGATAATTCATATAACAAAATGACTATCACAAGCACAATTTAATTTCTAAAATTTATAAGGAATTCATACTATCTCTAAAAAAATTATGAAACCAATTATATTAATCTTAGAAAACCATACCCTCTACTGCTGTAACTAGAAACTTAACACCATTTAAATAAAAATGTGATCTAAGTCTAGTTAAGACTTAAATAACCTACTACTAGTATAGAACTTATAAAATTCATATACCCCAAAATACAAGTGATAAAATGGAAATTACTTCACCATAAATTATGTTTAGTCATTACCAATCTACTACAATGAATTCATGCATATTAGAAGCATTTTGGATCTTTACCTGTTTTGGTGTTTATATCGTTACCGTTATTTCATATAGTGAACGACATCACTTTCGGTGAGGAGTTTGGATTTTATCGCTGACCGTGAGGGAGATTCTAACTAAGGCAAGTGCCCTCCTCCTTTGAACACCTTGATCGTATGTTTTTATTGGGCAAACTTTTTCTATTGCAAAGTTGCATACGTTAGATAGTTATGTTTGGGAAAATTATTTTGAAAGTGATGAAATGGTAGCTATGACCTATTTGTTGCATAATCCTCCTTGAGAATTGCTATCCTTGATGTTTGTAACCTTAGAATGGTTTAGAGTACTCTTCATGTGCTCAAATGGGCCTACAGTTGCTAAATATCATATCGTATGCTTAGCCATGCCTAGTGAAATGATTTTAAACATTGTGATCACCTTATATATTTGAAAATGGGCAATTTACGACTTCTTGACAGAGGTGAAGCCTCTGGTTATTTGTGAAATAAAATGGAGTTAAACATATTTCTAGACTTGGGCGACGAGTGGTGTACATATGGTTGTAGTTGTGCACCGATAGGGGGAGCGTTCGCCTGAGTCGATTAAGGACCGAACTCTATGTTACCAACTAAGTATACAGTACTGCCACATGTATTAGTATGGGATGACCTTAGCTTATTAAGTTGTTTAGTGTTTAGCCTTGCATATTGGTAGGCCGAAGTAGAATGAACTAGTCTGAGCGATGGTTCATAGGAACTACCCATGTGTGTGTGTTGATTATATTGCTAGCAACAAGACTAGCTGGGTGTGTTCTGTGAGGGGACGGGTAGTCTGCCTCACAGCATGGGCGTCTAAGTCTGTCCAATTCAACGGTATAGTGCCTCGTGGGGGAACGGATATGTTCGCTGCCACGGCGTTAGGTTTAAGGCGTGGGCCCGCCACCTAACGGCTCTGGGTCATTCCTAGGGTGGATTCACACTTGCCATCGCTGATGCAAGGCTAGACACTAGGCGATGTAACAGCTAAGTTGTGACCTCTAGTCCGCACTCAACGTGTAGAGTGTGGGGTGCTAGGCCGGCACCGAACCAACTAGAGTAAAGCCTCCGGGCTTGTATCACATCATGTGGACTTGTACGAACTCTGCAGAGTTAAAACTAACCGGTTAGCCGTGCTCACGGTCAAGAGCGACTTGGGGAAATAGCATGAGTGTAATTTTATCTGTTCTAAAATGCTTTATAAAAATGGTTGAAGAATGGGAAATTGAAGATGATTTTGAAGTTAATGATGACTTGCTACCAGGGAAGGTACAAGTTGATGTTTATGACTCATGATAATGATGGTGAGGAGAAATGATGATTATGTTGCTAAAATTATTTATATTGATCACCATGCTCTACTTTATATACTTATTCTACAAATGTTTACAAAGTTATCGCTTGTGAAATGTTGTGAACCAACTTAGCTTTATGCAAATGAACCTACAAATAGCCATTCTTTGATAATTAGAGCTTGCATGTATGTAGGATTGTATTGCCTTGCCAGTACATTAACACAGTTAATGTACTGACACTTGTTCGATTGGAATATCCATTTTGCAGGCTAGTTGAGTGCTACGGGTTCCGTTGTTCTCTTTAGGACGGTTCATTAGGGGTTTACCCCTAGTCGGATTGCTTATGGGTCTTGGGTAACTAATTTTCCGTGCGAACCTTTAATTATAAGGCCGTTCGGCCATATTTATGTCCTAGATTTAGATTCTAAGTTATTTGTGTATTAGTAGTCCTTTATGAATATCATTTGCTTTGATGAAAGTGTCCTGGGTTGTTCTAGCTTATAGAACTATCCAGACACGAGTATGGATGTTGAACAAACGAGATGTTGTAGAGCTTAGCAAATTTGTCAAGTCTCCTGGGATGTGTAACACATCTGGTCGCTGCCTTCGTGTGGTTTGACGGGCACGTCTCAGGCTGAAGTTGACTGGCACGCTAAGTCCCAGCAATATCTCTTTTGCTCAATATTCGGCACTACGTACTTTATATTGGATGGTGATTAGTTGTGATCATGGGGCACATTGAGGCTTGAGTGGCTATAATGCATGTATGGATCCCACTCCCCAAAATCATGTGGTGATCACAAATGACATCGGACAATATAAATTTTCGGGTGCCCGACAATAGTCCATTTGTCGACAGATTCACTTTGAGATCCATCGCCCAAATAGGGAAATTAGAACCATCAAGAGCGAGGAATCAAACTCTTTGGTTGCCATCTCACCTACATTGTGATTGCCAAAATTTTGAGAAATTATGGCATATTTGCATTAAATAAAAAATAGGGTGATGAAATAAATTTTGCAAAGTAATTGTAAAATAAAGGACATGGAAATGCAAAGAGTGCTGAAACAAACTCATATTTACAATAACAGAGAGTTACAGGGTGCTGAGAGCAAATGTATAGTCTCTGATTATTTGTGGAAAGTAAATTGACCAAAGGTCAGGTACTAAAATGTAAATTCGAGAAGTATAAAGATAACTGGGCAGTGGGCCGAAACCGAAACCGAAACCAAAAGTCAGGTACTAAAATGTAAATTCGAGAAGTATAAAGATAACTGGGCGGTGGGCCGAAACCGAAATATCGGCCCAACACCGCTTTCAGTCCAAGAAGCCGTGAGGGGAGGCACGGGCGCACAGGCCGGCCTAGCCCAGTGGCCGGCTCGGGGGGAAGGGAGAGGAGGGCATGGCCCGGCGGCCCATTAGTGTGGGTGGCTAATGGGCTGGCCTGGTCCGGTCGGCTAAAGGTAGGGAGGGGGTGTGGTTAGGGTTTGCCTAACCCATCCTCCCCCTCAAGCCGCCTCCACCGCCTGCGATAGGGAGACCGCCGTCGGGCGCTGCCGACGGGTGTCGGCATGCGGCAGCCGTTGCCTTCAGCCGCCGCGACCGCTGCCGATCTGTCGCCACCGCCTGCTCGCGGTGGGGAAGGCTGACACGGGCGCTGCCGTCTTGCCACCGCCTCCTGGACCTCGGTTCCCCTATGCTTAGACCTCCTCACCTGAGGGTGGGGGATGGAGGGCCTTGCCACTGCCGCTCGTCTCAGCCGGGACATGCCCGGTCTTGATGATGCGACGAAGGTCGAGGCGCGCGTTGGCCGCCGCTGTTGCGGCTGGGCGGTTGTGGAACGGAGGAGCCGATGATGGAGATGGAGGTGCGAGTACGGAGCTGCTGGAGCCACCCGCTGCCATGTAGAAGGGTGGGGTCCCATGGCGTGCGGTGATGGTGCCTCTGAGGAGGAACTCTAGCGGATCAGCCGGTGTTGGAGTGTGCAGTGGCGTCACCGGTGAGTAATCCGGCAAAGGCAATGGTGAAATCGAGCGACGAATATGTTTTGTCAAGCCGTGGTGAGGACAGAACGACGTCACCACGTCTGGCACCTCCGGCGGCAATCTGTCGGGCTGCAATCGCACCTTTGCCGTCCATCCATGGGACTCGCAGTGGCGCGGCGATGCCACCAGAATGCGTTCTGGTGAGGTGCAGGTGTCAGGCATCACTGGAGGCTCGCGACGAGTCGCGAGGGTGCTGGAGTCAGTGCTACCAGCTCTGATGGTTCTGTGGGTAGCAGCGTCATTGTCGCGGCGTCGTCCTCCACGTCTGGCAAAGCCAGAGGGAGGAGACCTGGGGCCATGGCTGGCGAAGGCAGCACCACGGCCCTGCCGCGTTGAGGACGACGCACGGAAGCCTAGAGAAGCTTGTTGAGCTGCTGATGCAAGAGGCGACTGTTGACGCCGAATCCGTGCCGCCGATGTGGACCCGGCGCGCGGACACACGAAGGCCTGGGAGATCTGCTTAGCTCCAGTGCAGGTCCTAAAATTGATGAAGCGCGGGCGTGCCAGTCAGTTTGATCCTGCTACTAACAAGATATGCAAAATAGCAGAACATATAGTGTATCGGCTGATAGCAAAAACAGCCTATCGGCTGATGAGCCGATAGGGCAAAAACATATCGGCCGATAAGCCGATAGCCAAAACAACCGATCTGCCGATGGGCCGATGGCTCAGCTGTGTACTGAGCAAACATCTATATGGAGGCGATCGGCTGACGATAACATGATGATATAGCAATGTGATATAGCATAATCCAAATATAAAATAAACATTGATATGAAGATTAAAGCACACATCGGCCAGAGGTCCGATGGCATAAATTCTTAATAAGCATATAAACAATAAATACTCTGTTGTCATCGGCCAGATCCAATCTATATGTAAAACTCTTGGGCCGATGCAACGTCCAGATAACTCACCGGCTGAAACCCCGGTGAAACCCTTATTGGCAATCGACAGGTAGGCTAGAGATTACGGTTCTAATCACGACTTAGCGGCACTAAGTATGAAAAGAAACGCAAGATCAAGACAATCAAGCCCTCGACTGATTTTCGGGGTGGTGGATACCTTAGCCAATCTAATCTAGCGAAGCAATTTAGTCGATACCGACGTAAATCCTAAAACGAATCTCGGCCGATACGACTAAAAATCGAGACGCCAAACCAGATTGACTAAGATATATGATAGTAGGTGCTTACGTTGACGAGATCAGAACGTCGAAGCCCTAGCCCCGACAGCGCAGGCAGCCATAGCGAGACTTACCCCTCGCGGGAAGGGCATGAACTCGCCGAAGAAGACGAAAAGTAAAGGTTGGCGATGCGCCGAAGTTGTATTGATCGTGAGATGGTTTTACATGAACCTTGGGCTTACATATTTATACCCATAGGCTAACAAAGATCCTAACAGAATACGACTCAAACTTTCCTAAAGATAAAAGGAAAAAGATAAAGTTCGTATCGGACACTAACATCCTTTCCTAAAGATAAAAAGGAAACTAACAGACTTATCCTAATTAATAGATACAAGCCGCATCTCCTTGGACTCGGTCTTCTCTGGATAAGATCTTCCCGAATCTAACAAGAATCCGACTGCTGTTGGTGGCTGGTTTAAGATAACCCCTATCGGCCGATGTAGAACTCTAGGCCGATACTAGTTTCGAGCTGATATGAACTTTGGTCTGATGGGAACTTTGGGGCTTACCAAATTCTGGTGTTAACAGCGACATAGATGGCGAGCACGAAGGTTACGAGGAAGAGAAGATCCGGCATCAAGAGGAATGGGCAAGCTGCGAGCCATCTTACCCTACCGGTGAGTTCTTTACCTTTCTTGCTCAATGATTTAGAGATGTTGATAACGTGTTGTGAAACTAAAGAATGAACAGTGAAATGTGAAATTCTCCTCTATTATCATTGATCTCAAATTTCCCATTATATAGGAAGATTACAAGCCTAGGATTCTAGGCATTAGTGTATTACATCAATTAGCAATAAGATTTATTTATACTTATAAATATATGGCTGTTACAAAGGATTCAAATCCTCTTGCTGGCTGCCTTTGATGAGACCTTGATGGCTGCCATTTGATGAGATCAAAATAATGGCCAAATAGTGCCCCTTTTGTAACAAGGTTCACTCCTCGTCTGTTCCACTCTTTGTATATAAGCTATATTTTTTTTAGATAATAAAAGATTTATTGAACTCATTAAATTATATCGAGGTGATATATTTATCCTGAGAACACTCCCGGCCTCTGCATAATTGAGATGCACACAACCAACTTACACATGCTCCCAAAGAAATTGCTAAATTTTAACTTGCATGTTTGTAGAATAATTTATCACATACTAATCTATCTTGTTACATTTTTTAAATTTTTTCATAACCATTTGGATGACATGCAAACAATGAGGTCCCCTTGAGAGTTTAGAATCCTCTCCCAAATTAATTGCCATCAATTCTCAGACTAGACCGCCTCATATGTCCATGGGTAAAAAACTCTTTGACCACCCTCCAATTGTTGACATCTCACAACCACCAGGTCCCGCAAACCAAGCTTCTGAAGGATAACCCATGTATGAAGCCAATGGGGAAGTAAAAAACGAACATGCAAAGGAGAGAATATTACCTTTTTTTTATCAAAAATCACATTATTCTTGCATAGCCAAAGCGACTAACAAGTAGTAGCCGCTCTTAACAGGACAAGTGACTTTCATATCATTGTGTAAACCCCACAACCAACCCCCACACATATGTGCTACACAACTCGGTGGAGGTAGTCCTAGCGCTACTTGTATGATGGACCAAACTGAATGTGCAAGGCGACAATCAAAGAAGAGGTGCAATGGACCTAATTGTCTCTTCTTTGTGACAAAAGCAACAATTCTTACTACATTACCAGTTTCGTTTGGCTAGGTTGTTCTTTGTCAACACCACTCCACGACACAAATATCAAAGAAAAATCTTGACTTTCAAAGACATGTATTTAAGCTATGTGACTGGGCACCGAACTTTGTTAGTTGGAAGAATGTAGGAAACTGTATGTTCTCATTGATCCGATGGTTCACAACAGATATTGCATTCTCCCACTGAGAAACACTATTGCACTGGATACTTCCCCGTTTTCATAGACAGCTTGATAAACACACTACCCCAAGACCCCTCATCAGTGCCGGTTTGTAAAGGTCATCAGGCATTAGTGTCGGACAGTTGCATGCAGGAATCATCAGTACCGGTTAGGGCAGAGAACCGGCAGTGTTACCCATTTTCATCCAAAAAAAATGAATTACTTATTTCATTCAAAGACACGGTTTTCTTGCATACACACATTTATACACAACACACCAGAATTAATGGATAGAGAGATATATCAATCTTGCATGCACACATTTATACACAACAGCAAAAATTTTCCATCCATCCAGAGATCAATCTTACAAGAACACATCAAAACTGTATACAATATTTTCACATTGAGCAAGAAAAACAAGTCAGAGATCAACTTGAATATATGAACTGCTAGAACTAGTATGGTTCTCACAATAACATACCACTAAAAGATTCCATTACTAAATGACATGGAACAGTTATGAGATGTACGTAAAACACACTTATAGAACGATATATACATTACAGTAATCCTAGGAAATCAAAATTGCTAGGACTAAAGTGGTTCTCACAATAACATACCATTAAAAGATTCCATATTATAATATTCTTCCTTTGGTACATTATTGTTTTATTAACTTCTAGCTAAATCAACTGAAAGGAGGCTCTCGACTATTGATTTCGTTGTTGGCCTTCTCTTCCTATCTTCCTCCAAGCAGGACACAGCCAGCTTTACCAAAGCTTTTGCTTGCAAGTAGTTGAATTCATCACCCAGTCTGAAATCTACAAACTCTGCTAACCATAATGACTCCTCACTGTCCAATCTATAACAAATCATCTTAATAAACTTCTTGAGCATCACATGCACCTCCTCATTCTCGCCTATATTCAGATCAAAGACTCTTCTTCCTGACACTAGCTCAAGAAGAATGACTCCATAACTGTACACATCAACCTTAGCTGTTATTGGTAAACCAGATATCCATTCTGGAGCAATGTAACCTACGGTCCCTCGTGCTTGTGAAACATTCTGATTAGAGCCAGATCTACTAAGCAGCTTTGCCAACCCAAAGTCAGTGATCTTAGGTTCTAAATTCTCATCCAGCAAAATGTTCTCTGGCTTTAGGTTGCAGTGAATGACCCACTCTAGGCACTCATGGTGAAGATAAGCCAGTCCCTTTGCAACGCCTAAAGCAATATTAAACCTTTGCTTCCAATCTAACAAGATTTTATTGCTGAACAATACATTAGCCAACGATCCATTCTCAACATACTCCAAGACCAGCAAACTATGGAATCTTTCTGAGCAAAAGCCATATATTCTTACTAGGTTCATATGGTTGATTCTTGCAATAACATGCAACTCATCCTGAAACTTCTCCCTATTTTGCGTGACATTTTCCAGCTTTTTTATGACCACTGCTCGATCGTCATCCAATATTCCCTTATAGACAACTCCTGAACCTCCCCATCCAAGCTCATGTTTAAACCTTTCAGTTGCCTTAACCAGCTCTCTATAACTATACATTCGGAAATGACTAGTCATCACCCTGTAGCCTTCCTCAGTTGCCCATACTTGAGATGACCGTATCTCCTTCCTCAAGACAAAGAACCATGCAAATGCGAAGAAGAAAACCTCAACAACAAAAAACACACCGATAAACCCATAGAAGTAGAACCATTTTGATTCCTCCCCACCAATCTTATTCATGTTACGAACTGCCTCTGTGGTTATTGTGTTTACATGATCACAGTCAAGTCCACTTGGTGTATAATCATGTATACTAGACTGTGGAATGGGTTTTTTTGAAACATCCAAGCTTGAAGGAAGTTTGATATACATCATTCGCACAAAAGGTGTTGGGAAAGTCCTTCCATTAAAGAGAAAAGATTTTGGATAGCATGTAGCATTTCCTTCTTGGTACTGAAATCCCTTGCATGTGCAATCCCTTATGCATGTATTCAAACACACCTCCAAAGGGATCTTTTCAATACGTTGTTGATCAGAACCCCAAAAATCAGTGTTTCGAAGTTGCAAAAATGTGACATTCTGTGTACCATCGCATGCAATTTCTATAATAGGCTTGCAACCTTGTGTCCAATTACCCGTGTTCCTCATCTTATAACCAGGTGGGCATGAACATCTTGGTGTAGGTGAATAGTTGCAGATTCCATATGGACCACACAAACCGTGAGTCATGCATGTTTGAGGTTGAGCAATCCATGAAACTGTCCATGTTCCATCTGAGTTATTCAAGCTATAGAGTCTAAGATTACCATCATAATCCAAGGTAAGCCTTCTTTTAATCCCCAAGCTTCTATCAGAGGCAACACGTGCTTGATGTTTAGCAAGATCACTCGAAAAAGCTTCTCCATAATCATCAAGACTACCTATCCTTGTACTGTTATAAAGGTTCCTACTATTCTCATAGTACATGTAGTCAGGATCTGGCCAGTATATGCCAGAAACATTAGTATCATCGTATATAAGCGACAATATCGACTGATCGCTGAAACGGAAGGAGTAATGACCAGGAACCTGCAACCTAGTGGTAGATACTAACTTTGTTGTAGCAAGAATGCGTTGAGTAGGAAGCAAAGTGTCTGTCGGTGAATCGAAACTTTGCCAAACAATGTTTCCACTGGAGTTCTTCAAGACAAGGTTACCAGTGTTCAGTAATTGAACATACCGAACATTAGGAAATTTACCGTTAGTTTGCCACACGACTGTGCCGTCATAGTCAGTGAGGACTATGTTTCCATCCTTGCGCAGAGTGATCGCCGATCTCCTTGAGTGCACAGGACGGCCACGGTTTGCGCTCCATACAATGGCCTTGTCAGCTGAATTGGAGTACCAAATTGAGAAGGTGAAGGCGTTAGTGATGTTGTAGAAGCCACATGAGAATGTGCCATCAGATGACCGCAGGATGTTGGTTTCATACTCTTCAACAACCAGAGAGGATTTTAGTGGTAGAATATCATGAGTTGCATCACTCAATGGTAGAGCAAGCAAAAAGAGGGTGGTAAGAAATGGAGCATCCATGGTTGCAGTCTTGGAGAGATGATCTGAGCTTCAGAGTTTGGATGAGCATAGCTTGACTACTACTTTGTTGCATGTGGTGCAATGTATCTTGAATGACAGTTCTGATGCAGAATTGGTCTTAGTCAGAAATTCACAGTGCAGTTGGTGTGGCGTTTTGGAATACTTCTCTGCAGATTTTGACCTTTTTGAAGTTATCCTGCAGAGGAGAAGAACTTCTAGTTGTTTTTTTTCTAATTAAAAAATGACATTTACCTTGAATATATAGCCAAAACAAACATCCCTGAGATGCATCTTGAATAAATTATCTGCAAAGAGAACATTTGGATATGCTTGAAACAAGTGACCAAAATCGGTATTCAGTAGGTCCCTCTCATGCATGAATATACAGCCGAATGATGATGTTTCAGGGTGACTCTTATCTCTTCGTTGGACTTGCTAGAATGGTCAAGGAAATATATGGATAAGTTCAGGTCAGTCACTATTGAACAGGGTTCAGTAACTTGAGAGTTCTAAACTTCTAATGCAACATCACTGTCTAGATAGTTGTTACGATTATCCTATCCATGCATCATTCTCTGGATTCTTCAGGTCCAGGTCCATACATATGGGGGCAAACAATACTACAATTACATTAGCTTGGAAGGAACAATATAACTTAGTGAGTGTGATGCAAGTTTTGGGAAGTCCAAATTCCAGGTGATTCTTGGTATGGTCTCTGAAACACGCTGCATTTAAATTCAGTGGCGTATCTAGGATTTTAATATGGATGGTCCAACATACATCATTGTTTAAATACCATACATATAACAAGGTAATATGAGTATAAATTAATCAAAGGTATATCGTAATATATTGATAAAAGACATTATAATATATTAATAAGAGAGTATTTTTTCTTTTTCTAAGTCTTTTTCACATACATATATATGTATAAGCATTGAGGAATGTTTTATTTTTGGGTGGTCCCGGGACCACCCACTGGATCCGCCAGTGCATTTAACTACAACTTGAATGATCAGTGCAACTAGTAATGGGCGCAGGTAGAATGCGGGCCACTAGCTAGAAAAAATATGAATGCTAGAAAGGTATTAAACATGATACACAATCCACTTCTGAATAATCATTGCATCATATTCCAAACAATTCACTGACCAACAAAATGAAAACAACCATGCAAATTTGACATCAAGATGTAACTGTAGATGACACGAGCTGAGTAGAGATTTGTCTACGGAAGAAATTGCCAGTTCTTATCAATAGCACCTTTCATTCAACAAGTTTGCTTTGGGGAAGATGGTAGCTGTGGTCTCAGACAGTGTTATGGATTGGCTAGGGTAAGGGTCCGAAGACCGAGGGATAGGGCGCTCACCCTCTAATAGTAGCGGCAGGGCTTCTCCCTACTGAGGTAAAAGAGGAAGGCTTAGGACTAACTTTAGAGAATCATTGATTGATTGATAATAGAGTATATGGCCATGGGCCAAGCCCATGCCCATAACTTTAGAGATTCAATGATTGATTGATAATAGAGTCCCTAAACTCCTGCATGGGACCCGACGAAAATTTTTAGCCCGGCGAAACTGCTGCATGGGCCTGGCCCATGCCCATAACAGACAGGGTGCAATGCAATATCTTCTGACCTCTCTGTTGGCTTCTGTTGTCTCTTCCAGATTATTTCCCATCTCTTACGAACAACCTCCTTGCTTTATCCTACAGCAGCTTGCTTGTTTGGCCTTAGCTACTCTTTTTGTCCTGAGTCTGACTTACTCTGTACCTTCTCTTTCTTAATTCAAAGAAAGAACTGCTCGAAGAAGATGATGCAGAGCTCCTGCTCTTTGGAAAAACTTTCCCTAGAAAACGATTATTGTTTTTACAATGGATCAGTCCAAAGCATAAATGACTGCCCCTAGATTTTCATTGGAGCTATCTCTGCAATAAAATAAATCACTGTAGTACTGTAAAAACTAATAAATCCATGGAGGACTCCGGGGTTCAGCAACTGACCCTGCTCGAGTGCCGCTGCATTGTTATAGCTGCTAAGCACTTTGATGCATTCCTTCTTCCCTAGGTGCAGAGCCGTTGCTCATGACAGCTGACTTTCTTAGCTTGCACAAGCTTCTAAGATCTTCACCAGATGACACTCTACCACCGTTGTTCATGAGGAATGCCAACAATACATTTCTGGAGCCGCTTGACATTGCGGATTGGATGCAAATCATTCTTCTCATAAGCCTTAGTTAGGGAAGCCTCTGCCAGTTCCCAAGCTTTTCCCTAAAACCTTTTTCAATCTTAAAGCCGGTTGGAAAGTTTATAGGAATAACATATTTTTGTCTCAGATTCAGCTAACCATTTTTCTGTATATTCCTTCCCTCTCCATCCTTCAACATCGGCTACAGCTAGATTTTCATCCCTTATGACCATTATCAGAGTATCAGGGGAACCTAGAGAAAAATCAGACTGATGGTTTGGTAATATAGAGCACCTATAGTCATGAGGCAGGCCAAGTTCCCCTCTTATGAGCCACAATGCATGCATATTCAGTGTTTCATCTGTTGACAGGATGAGAAGCTTCTTCAGCCGCTTAACAATAGCAGGCTCATTTTCCCTGATGACAGCATCTTCTTCTGCATTTCCTTTTGATTGGGTGCACAAAAAATGTCAAAGATGTGGGGATATTTCTCGAGGAAAGCGCCAATCTCAATATTTAGGCCAACCTCATGTCTCCGCCTGGAGAGGAATTGGAGAGATGCATAGCCGTTCCTCTGCTGAGATATCAACTCATGTAAATCCAAAGCTAGCCTCAGGTTCCTCAGTTGAATCAACTTGTCCGGTTTTTTTTTTGCCGGGTCGGCTGAAGGGGGCCGACCAAATTTCATTAAGAAAGGGAGTATATACACATTTACAGGTATGAGAAGAAGTGATCGAAAGTGATCAATTCCAAGGGGTGCGACCAAGGCCGCGACCCAGGAGGCATTACTGCATGCTGCCGAGGCAGCATTACGCTAAGAGAATTAGGCTATATCTCGCTTATTGTTGAACACTCCTGCTTCCCTCCAGATTGTAATCTCTTCGTGAATGTCTTCGAATAGTTGTTGCGCCGTGTGCATTTTTTGTTGAAAGACCCTTGCATTTCTCTCCTTCCAGTTTATCCAGCAGACCAACATGAACAGCGTGTCAAACACGTTTCTGTAGGCTGTCTGAAAAGATGTTCTGGAAATCATCCACCAGTCAATCAGGTCGCCATTTAGTTCCACCGGTAGAGGGAAATTGACGCCAATCCAGTCCTTTAGGAGCTTCCACACCCGGTTGGTGAAGGCACATGTGACAAATAGATGAATGCAGCTTTCATCCTTGACCTGGCATAAGGCGCAGATGGACTGATTGGGCCAACCTCTTTTTTGCAGGTTGTCGGCTGTTAGACACCTTTCTTTTGTGGCTAACCAAATGAAGAACTTAACCCGAGATGGCGCCCTGGTTTGCCACAGCAAATGACCACATCGCGAGAAAGTTCTTGCCATGAAGAACATGTCGTAAGCAGATTTCACCGAGAAAATCACATTGCTCGCTGGCTTCCAAAGTAGCACATCCTGTACTCCCTCTTGTAGCTGAAGAGCTTGGACCTTGTCCCAGAGTTGGAGGTATTCGGTGAGTGCCTGACTTGACAGGCTCCCTTGGATGTCTCTGACCCATCTCCGGTTTGTTAAGCCTTGCACCACCGTTGTTTTGGGGCGACCGATGAAGCTCGCCAGCGTCGGCCATGCGTGCTGTATGCTTCCTTCTGGCAGCCATCTATCAGTCCAGAATTGAGTGTCTGCGCCGTTGCCCACCTGATGCTTCACTGCTGACTTGAGGATCTCTTGTATACCAGGTTTTTGCTTTTCCTTTACCATCGTCCAGGGTCTCCCTTTTTGTTCGAGTTGTAGAAGCAGCCACTTTAGGCGCATCGCCTGTCCAAACATTTCTATGTTCTTGATCCCTAAGCCTCCCAGATCAGTTGGGACGCACACGTCCTTCCAGGCCACTAAGCAATGACCACCATTCACATCTTCTTGTCCTTTCCAGAGGAAACCACGACACTTCCGATTGATCTCCTTGATTGCCCACTTTGGGAGTGGAATCACAGAGAGAAAGTGGACAGGGATCGCTAGGAGTACTGAATTGATGAGGCGCAGTCGTCCATCTGGCGAAAGCATCTTCGGCTTCCACCCGGCAACCTTTTTGCTCAGCTTGTCTAGCATTGGTTGGAATTCTATCTTTGTCAGACTCCTCATGGATAATGGGAGGCCTAGATAGACAATCGGGAAAGGTTCCACCCTGCAGCCCAAGATGTTGTGTGTCGAAGTCACTTGTGCCTCTTCACTTTTAATCGGTGTGAAGGCACTTTTCGATAGGTTTGTTCTTAACCCAGTGATTGTACCAAACAGGTCCAAGACTCCTTTAATAGTCTCTGCCACCTGTTGTGTTGGCCTGAAGAAGATCACCGTGTCGTCAGCATAGATAGAGCAGTTTGGTACTTGCTTTCTGCTAAACATTCTTGCCAGCAGCCCACTAGACTCTGCTTTAGCTAGCTTTGCTTGGAGAACATCCATGACCAGGACAAAGAGAAGGGGCGAGAGGGGATCCCCCTGCCGTAGCCCTCTCGCCGGCTTGAAAGGGTCTCCGAAGGCACCATTAACTCCCATCCTTGTTTCTGCAGTGAGGAGTAGAGCCGCCACCCAACGTCGCCAATTGGGTCCAAAACCTCTGTGTCGCAGCATGTCCATGAGGAAATTGCAGGAGACCATATCGAAAGCTTTCGTAATGACCGTAAAACCATCGGTCTCCCGCTACAGTGGAATACGTGTGCCATGTTCTTGACGAAGAGGAAACTCTCGTGGATGGATCTCGTTTTGATGAAAGCCGTCTGTGAGAACGATACGAGGTCCCCCATTTTGGGAGCTAGCCTAGCTGCCATTACTTTTGCTGCCAGCTTCGCAAAGTTGTGGATCAAGCTGATTGGCCGGTAGTCCTTTAAGAGTGTTGGCGCTTCTTTCTTCGGGATCAGGGTGATTATGGCTTTATTGAGGTATTCCAGATTCTGACTGTTCCCACTGTGAAATTTTTCCATTGCCGCCAACACTTCAGCACGGATTGTGCCCCAACACTTCTGGTAAAACATGCTCGTGTAGCCATTCGGCCCTGGTGCTGGTGCCTTCTCATTTGGCATTTCTTTGATTACGGACCAAATTTCCTCTTCAGTGAACGGCTCCTCCAAGCATTGCAAGTCAAGGGAGGGAATCTGTAAATACTGGAACGCAATTTGTTTGTTCTCATCCTCCGTAGCTCCCAAGACCGACTGGAAATAGTCCTACTGTGTGGAGACAATCATTCCTTCGTGCTCCAGCCTTGGTATGAAAAGCTTATGTCTCCTGGCTTTGACCTTCAAATGGAAATACGAGGTGTTAGCATTGCCTTCCCTCAACACCCTGATCCTTGCTCTTTGCCGCACTCTGATTCTTTCGAGAGATACAAGAGTGAGGTATCACACTTTTAGGGTCGCCCTTAGCTGCCTTTCCTCCTGTGAGAGCAGGCGACTTTCCTGTGCCACATCAAATCGCAGAATGATCTCATTTGCGATCTGAATCTGTAGTCTGATTTTGCTGATTCTTTTCTGCCCCCATTTGGTGAGCTTCTTGCAAAGTCTTGCCATTTTCACATACTGGACTATGTATGGGTCGTCGCTGTCTACCGAATGTTGCCAGGCTTCCTGCACCACATCATCGAAATTATCCAGCTTTGTCCACAAACTTTCAAATTTGAATGATCTGTTCCTTCTGGTTGCATCCCTACATGTGAGCAGCAGAGAGCAATGGTCTGATCCCGACGAGCTTAGTGCTTGCAAAGTTGCTTCAGGGAAATCTTCCTCCCATTGTGTCGAGACTAGGACTCTGTCCAAGTTAACCAGGGTTGGCCTTTGTTGTTCACTGCTCCAAGTATACCTTCTGCCAAAGAGGTACAAATCCTTCAGCTCAAGCTAATTGATCTTGTTTCGGAAGGCATTCATTAGGCGCCGGTTGACTCTAGAATTGTTCTTCTCGGCCGCTGCTGCAATTAAATTAAAATCACCCACCAACATCCACTCTCCTTGACAGCAGGACCTGATTTCCGCCAATTCGTCCAAAAAGAGAAGTTTATCATCATCCCCTTGTGGCCCATAGACTGCAGATAGGAACCAACTTCTCCCCCTGCAACCAATCAAGCTTTATCGAGATCGACCATTGGCCGACATGAACCACTTTTCCTTGGAAGAAATCTGATTTCCAGGCCACAATCATCCCCCCTCTGGTCTGTACAGTCGGCAGCACCGCCCAGCCATCGAAGCCGGACTGCAAAGTTCATACATAAAGGATGCAGAAACATCATGCACCTTGGACTCTTGGAAACAGACAATTGATGCACTAGAATTTAGAACAGACTCCTTCACTAGTACCCTCTTAGCCGGGTTATTTAGCCCCCGTACATTCCACACTAGCAAGCTGAAATTCGACATAATAAGAGATAAACAGAGGAAACACTAGGACCACAGGGTAGTTGCCGAAGCTCCTAGGTACGAGGCGATCTCCAAGGGGCCAGTAGCAAAATCCACTGCATCCGGCGGCAAGGAGTCCGCTGGCAAGGGGTCCGTGGCCAGCGCGATGACCACGTCCAATAACTCCATGTAACGCCCTGAAAATTCGACCGTCGAAAGCGAAAACCTAAAAACACGTAAACTCAAAAACTTTTGATCAAGTTGCATCATGCCAAGTTTAATTGCTCTTTTATTTGGATCTTTATTTGCGGAGTTTAATTAATCAGAATTAATTAGATATAAACCCTACAAAAAAAGGAAAAACTGACTAAATAAATAATTAAGATATAAATTGAAATAAAGTTTTGGGCAAAATTAGTAGTAAATAAAATATTCTACATAAATGTCATAAATTTATTTAGATAGTATAAATTTATATAGGAAATTATATATATATAATTATCTACATATATAAATATACATAATGTATATAGATAAATATGGTGATACAAAATCATGGGTGAATCTTTAGGGTGGAATAATACAAATATTGAGCAAAGTTCATTTGTGTGAAAATATGAATTTTTGGACAAGTTTTAAATAGGAAAATCAACCAAATTTGCAAAAATCGGAAAAAACACTATTCATTGCCCCCTAGGTGTTCGACCGGGACCCTAGCCGTCCCGTCACCGCGCGCCATCGCATCGCCGCGGCCGCCTCGCGCCTCGCGCCGCGCCATCCCATCGCCGCGCATCGTCGCATCGCCGCGGCCGCCTCGCGCCCCGCGCCGCCGTGCGCCGTCCCACCGTCGCTGCTGCGTCCCGTCGTCGTCACCTCCCTCTGTGCGCGCTAGCGCCGCATCCCCTCGTGCCCCGCACCACTGCCGCCGCTGCCGCGTCGCGTCGCCGCTCCTCCCAGCCGCCTCGAGCCCCGCGCGCCGCGTGCGTCGCGTCGGCCTGCGCCGCGCCGGCCTCCGCGCCCCTCCCCGCCCCTATAAATCCCCCCCGACCTCCCCTTCCTTCCTCCCTCACCACCCTATCTCCCCCACTCCCTCCCTTTTTTGTCCCCGCCCTCCCTCTTTCCTTCCCCTCTCCGCCAAGCCGCCGCCGCGCTGCCGCCGCGGCGCCGCCTTGCTCCGTCGCCGCCAAGCCGCCGCCGGTAAGCCCCTCCTCTCCTCCTCCTTCCCGCCGTGCCGCTGCCGCCTGCGAGAGAGAGGCCGAGAGAAAGAAGAGAGAAAAGAAAGGGAGGTAGAGAGGAGAGAAGAAAGAGAGGGAGGGACAGAGAGGCCGAGAGAGACGAGAGGCAGAAAGGAGAGAGGGAAAAAGAAAAAAAAGAAGAAAAACGGAAAAAGAAAAGAAAATTTAGGGGGATAGAGGGGAAATTAAATTTAAGTATATACATATATAATAGTTGAAAAATTAATTGTCGATTATTTTTGAAAATTCCTATAAAATAAACTGCGGTTATCTATTTAATTGGTTATTTATTTAGATATTTATTTAGTTAGTTATCTATTTAGTTTTTACTCATTAATCTATTTATCCACTTAGTTATTCATTGATGTTATTTAGTTATTTATTCATTTATTAGGGTTAATTATTATCGAAATCTAATTATCGGTTGAATTTATTTGGAATCGCGTAAATTAAAATAGGTAAAATACCTTAATCGGCTAACGCAAATATTTTAGGATAAATGGATTAACACCGGAATTTTACTATATCATAAATAATAAAATCAATAATGAAATTCGACGCTCGCGCTCGATTTTTTTTAATTGGATTATTTTAGGATTTATTTGAATTGTAATTGAATTCAAATCAATTTCTTTCGCACGTAATTATAGACCTCGAGGGAGTTGCGATTCTGAACAAGGATCAAGACCCGCAGGACTTCGAGCAAGGCAAGTCATCACTAAACCTTAAGCATGTTGAACCGATTGCGAACTTATTTTGGATTTAAAATAAAGTTTGCATGCTATATGAATATATGTGAATTCCCTACCTTGCTATATGCCATGCCTTTGATATTGATTATCCTTGCAAATCTTTATCATCCATAATATCGTGTATTTTTAGTTGATACTTGTCAATGCTTAGTCATGCTACTTTAGAATCATGCATATTTATATTTATCAAAATGTTTTATGCTCGAGCAACTACCTTTGGGAAGGTGGTTGAGATGCGGCATATGGAGACATGAGCGCCACATTGCCATGACATTGATGACATAGTTTGCGAAAGGAAAAATAAAACTAAACAACCGTTTTCGACTGGGGCAGCTGGAGGACTTGGGTGGTATCCAGTAAAGGTAAGTGCCGACTCTGGTCAGTTAAGGACCGAGCCATGAAGCTAAGCATGAAATGACCCTCGTACAACCGTACTTCTTGAATGGGTATAGACCTAGCGGAGTAAATAGCCGAGCGAAGGCAGTATCCATGCATAGTGGTCTTCTTGATTTATATGAGAGGCGGGGGCTTACGGTGGGGTCGCCGCCGGTAGGACCGCCATGTGTAAACCCAAACTTAATTATAACTTAATGCACGTGTAAGTCTTCCCTCCCCGGGAGCGCCAGAACTCCTCTCACTGTTAGAAACTCGTAACGCCTAGAGTGCATGAGGATGTAAGTTCATGGAGTGGGTACTGTCAATGTGAGGTTATTGAAATGCTTCGTCGTGACGCGTCTCATGTGTTGGAACGAGGCTCATGCGTTGGGCAGTCGCAGAGTACAGGTAAAGTGTACATCCACTGCAGTGCGAGTAAATCAAATCTATTCGAATAGCCATGCTCGCGGTTATTGAGCACCGGGACGTGCATTACACTTGGCTAGACTCTAAATTCTTAAACTAATCGGGGTGGGATATTGCATGATGATTTTTATGCTGGTGAATCCACTTCTCGGGTAGCGAGAAGGGGGGGTAGACCCCATAAAACCATGACGACCCAATGACGGGAAGCTATCCTTGGGATCACAATGGATGGTGGACAAAACCGTCATTGATTAATGAACTATGATATTAAAACTTGATCGGTCTATGCTAGGTCTTAGGCTTGTGAAAAGATTTGCAAAACTTGCTTTACGCAAAAGAACCTGAGGCCATTCATTGAAATAACCTCTGTCATATGCATTATTGTTGTGGTGGCTTGCTGAGTACGATTGGTACTCACCCTTGCAATTTACAACTCAACCAGAAGTCGGAGATGACGCTTCGGAGGATCCCTACGCCTACTACCAGGAGGATGCTGATGACGATGGCGCTCAGTAGGTCTTAGTTACAGTCGTTGCCTATGGCAATGGCGTTGTCGTCGCCTTTAATCCGTTGCCTTATCTATTTCTGCTTTTGGTTGTATTGCGGACCGTTTGGTCCCTTGTTCTAAGACTACTATCTTCGGACCTATTGTTATAATAATTCGTACTAAACGCTCGTGTATGCGCATTTGGTATTTCAACTATGAATTCGTGTGTACCAGACTACTTGATCCAGGGAAATGGTACAGTTTACACGAAGGATTCCTATTTCGAAAACGGGGGTCCACACTCCGCCAGCACTTCGATATGCTACGGTGGGAGTGGGTGATCGAAGAGGTCGGTGTAGCGTTTGAGGTCTTCCTGCGTTGCTTTTTCCTCATCGTCCAGAAACCCCAACCTTTTCATAGTGACTTGCTGCGCCTTGGAGATGGCGTGCTTGTGCACATCGTTCCCCTGGTTCTTGAAGCGCTAACTCCTTGTTGGTTGGAAATATGGTGGAATCACATTGCGCCGGCAGGATCTTGCTTTTGACATTGAGGCCAGCAACCGCCTTCCTAGAATCGACGGCGGGGGCGTGGCGGAGATGGAGTCAATGAAGTTTTGCATAGCGGTCGCCCTGTTCTTCGTCCGGGACGCTTCCCTTGGTGGCACGTTGGGCAGCCCAAGTCTTGTGGCAATTGGAGCTTGTTGGGCCTGCAGCAGCGGCCCAGCCTCAGCCGGCCCAAAACTCAACTGCAAATCCGGCTCGGACTCCTCCTCTGCAGCGGCCCAAATAGGAGTTACTTGGGCCTTTTCCTTGGCCACGTCGAAAAGACCAGCAGATCAACCGGTCCAACGGGTTCCTGCTCCCCCGGGGCTTGAGATTTGGAATGCGATCTCCCACCAAGATTGCCTTCCAGTAGTGAGACTGCGGTGTAAGCGGACATCGCAATGAATGCCTCATCCGCATGCGCCCTCTCGTCCTCGTCAACCTGCTGCGAATCAAGCACCGGATCTGCGAAACAAAGTTTCTTGGTTATTGTAGCTGCCACGCTATGTGGGAGCCTACCACATACCGAGGTGGAGCCAGGTTGAGTAAATGCCGCGGCAACTTGTGGGGCCACCGGTGGGCCCTGTTGGGTGTCCTGGATCATGTCCCCGGACCCCAGCATGTATGTGATGCATGGACCGCGCTCCAGAGGACTCGGCGGCGGGCTCGCGATTTGCTCGCGCCACCGGCATTGTCAACTTGGCAGCCGCCGGTGCCTCACCCGGCGGTGGGCTGACCTCGGGGGGCGATGTGGCCGACACCCCCATGCTCCTCCTCCATTAGCCGAATGAGGCTCCAAGCCTCGTTGACCTGGCTTGGGAAGTCGACCTTTGTAGACGGGCACCGCTGATCGTCGGCCTCGGATGGCATTGGCATTTTGCGTGGCATGGCCACCAGTTCGTTGGGCGGGTTAACGATCGTCAGATGTTGCGTCAGGCCACTTCGAGTCAGGATCTGCGGCGAGAACCGCAATCCCGGCGCTATCAAGTGTGCAGATTTTCCTGCATCCGTCCCCGCCGTCATCAAGTCAGCCTTCCCCAGCTCTTGCCCCGCCGCCATCAACTTAGTTTTGTTAGCTTCGTGCCTTGCCATCACAGTGCCTCTCCCCGCCAACCGCTCGTCCCTCCCCGCCAGCTTTACCCCGTTCCCCGCCACTTCTGAGGCTCCGCCTGGGTCATTGCCGACTGGCCTTGCCGCTTCATTGTCACCAGCCCTGGACGAAGCCGAGGGCTGCATGGTCTGCACCTTGCCCAGGACTATGACTTGATCCCGCCAGCCCACGGGCGTCATCCACCCTGTGCACCGTCGTAGTAGTCCAGTGGTGGCTTGGGAGGCCACCGGTGGTACCGTTCACGCCGCCAAAGCAGCGCCCTCCACCTTGTTAGGACGTCCATGGCCCCGTGTCGTCGATCCTGCCTGCCCAGCAGGAGAACATGACTCGGCGCGGCACGTCGTCGTTGTCATCGTCGTCGGAACCCACCAAGTCTATGATGTGCAGCAGAGTGGGGTTGATAATTTCCTTGATGTGCACTATGATGTCGTAAATCAGCGTCCTCTTGTGAACCAGCGCCTTCGGGATGAGGATTCTTCCGGGCATCCTCTCCCAACGCGGCGGGCCTCCGCCTGCCCGCTCCGGGATCTCCACCTTGAGCACCGTTGGGACTTTGCTCGGGTTCGACAACCACGTGAAAAGGGTGAGTACCCTAGTGTCGTCCGGTGGCACGAGCTCCACCAGCTCGCCACCGAGCTCGTGCACCAGCTGGGCAGCGATGCATCCCACACATGCTGTGGGAGGCCCTCCAACGAGAGCTTTGTGAAGAACTGCATTTGGGTGCTTCTAGCCTGGAGGCGTCTATCCCATCTCTTGAACGAGATTGGTGCATCCTTGAAAAAGACCTCCTTTGAGCGCCCTAGCACCTACTCCCTATCCCTCGTATGGCGAAAGGTGATGAGGTAGTCCTCCGAGGTGGTTAACTCAACCCTGAAGTTCGTCGGCATGATGCCGCAGTTGACGACAACCTCCGCCATATCCCAGGGCGAGATATGGGTTTGCTGTCCCAGCATCGTGGCGAGCAGCGCCTTGCGCTCCAGGAGCGCCTCCGCCTCCACCATGCGCGGCGTCCAGGATATGGTGCAGTGCCCATGCCCCGGGCCTATATCCGGCTCGCCTGTCCACCATTCCTCCATGACCCGCGATGGTTGCTGCACGCAGATCTGGTACCCCACCATGTTCACCATCGCCCCTGCTTCTACCCTCACCGGCGCGGTCACCCTTTGAGTCGCCTTTGCAACAGACGCGACGACTGGGGGGGAGGCGATGTGAGCAGGAACGACAGTAACAGCTGATGACTCCCCGCCACCACCAGTGGCGATGGTGTTGTTTGCCGGCCTCGTCCCCGCCGTATGCGTTTCCGGGCATGCCTTGGCAAGGTGTCCTGGGAACCAACAGGAGTAGCAGCGGATCTGGCTAGAGCAGGAAACCTTTTGGTGGCCAAGGTTGAGGCAGTTGAAACACCTCCCCATAAGCCAGCAGGGGATTGATTTCGTCGTCTTGAATGCTGTCCTCCGCTAGTTAGTGGTTGGGTCGTGGTTAGGTTGCCATGGATGCCTCCTGGTTCTACGACGCACTTCAATC
>BDMV01000011.1:785649-803967 GCA_008326285.1 Oryza officinalis | reverse complement strand
AAAGAGAGACCCATCAGAGTTCTTGAAGAGGCTGAACGTCAGACACGAAGAAAGACCGTTAAGTTCTACAAGGTGCAGTGGAGCAACCACTCAGAGGATGAAGCAACTTGGGAACGCGAAGATCTTCTCCGTGCCCAGTTCCCGGAGCTGCTCCCTTAGGTGCTGAATCTCGGGGACGAGATTCTTGTTAGGGGGGTTGGTTTGTAACGCCCGTTTTGTCGCGGCGTTAGCGGGAAAACTAGTCTGCTAAAAACCCTATTTGCGAAAATTTGCTCTTCCGTTGAGTCTTGTCGTGTGCCAAGGTCTCGTGTTTCCCCTCTCAGTTTAATCCCGGAGAAAACCGCGAAAACGGATTTCAAATCCGAGCCCTAAACCTCCCAGAACCAAACCCTAAGAAAGTCTAAGTTTCCTCCCTTGGCCTGGGCCGATTTCTTTTTCTTTCCTTCGGCCTTCTGCCCCTTCTCTCTTCCTTCCCTGGGCCGCCCCCTGGCCCAGCCCCTCTCGGCCGCCCTCTCTCTCTCCCCTTCTTTTCCTGGGCCGCCCCCGGCCCAGCTCTCTCTCCCTCTTGGGCCGCCTCGGCCCAGCCGCCTGCCCGGCCGCCTCCCTCCCGCTGGGCCGCGCCAGGCCGCTCGGCCCGCACGCGCCCGAGCCGGTCCGCCGGCTCTCCCCCTCTCTCTCTCTTTCCCGTTTCTTCTCGCGGACCGGCTCGGGCGCGTGCGGGCCGAGCGGCCTGGCGCGGCCCAGCGGGAGGGAGGCGGCCGGGCAGGCGGCTGGGCCGAGGCGGCCCAAGAGGGAGAGAGAGCTGGGCCGGGGGAGGCCGAAGGAGTTGGGCCGACAGCGGCCCGAGAAGGAGAGAGGGGGAAAAAGAAAACAGGCCGAGAGGGCTGGGCCGGCAGCGGCCCGAGGGGAAGAAGAGGGAAGGGGACAGGCCGAGAAAGGGGGAGGCAGCCCACGACAGAGGGAGGTAAAGTAGACTTTACCAGAAAAGGAGAGAGAAGGAGTTTTAGGGCTTGGATTCGAAATCCGATTTCGCGGTTTTCTCCGGGATTGAAGTGGGAGGGGAGACACGAGACCTTGGCACACGACAAGACTCAACCGAAGAGCAAATTTTCGCAATTAGGGTTTTTAGCAGATTAGTTTTCCCGCTAACGCCGCGACAAAACGGGCATTACAGTTGACGAGACCGCTACCATGCTGGTTGAGAACTAGGTGTGTAGTCGTACTCAACCACTCATAGAAGATTTGGAGAGTTGGCGAGACCACTACCATGTAGGTCAAGAATCATGTGTGTAGTCGTACTCGACTACTATTAGGGGTGCTTGAGTTGGTTATTACATGTTCATCTCATGTGGCTAGCATGACTCACATACCCAACTAGTAGCATATCGGACATCCATTCACAATTATGTCGGGTGATCAAGCCGACAACATTCGCGAGGGGATTGTCCGTAACAACCTTTTCTCGAATAGTCCGGACGTGACCGCTCTAAATGTGAGATAGGTCGTCTGTTTCTGTTGGTAGGTTCGGTCCGACAACACTGCATTTGTTCAAGAACGTTCTCGATAATGGGTGTACTCGACCGCTACCTACTCGAGTACTCGATTATTCCTAAAAAATATTTTCTAGAAGGCAAGATATATAGTAGAGAATACCGAGCGTGTACTCAAAAAACTGTATAAATCTCTTGGATTGAAAAAAATCAATATACTAATTACCTTGTTTAGTGATGCTAACCAACTCGGAAGTAGTCGACCCGGATTGAAGCCTCGTGGTAGTATTGAACCGTTGTTTTCTGCGGCGACGATGTCTCTGAAGCTTGGTTGATTTTTATAGATCAAACTGTTTGCGGTGATGATTCCGATCTGGTCGAGAAACATATTCTGGTCGAAGATCTCCCAGGACCAAAAATAGTTGAAGTATCCCTTGTCAAAAATTCCACAGCGGCGATGACTTGACGAAGCTTGAGGTGACGAGGGTCTCGATCCATCGGAGAACACACTTTGGTCGGTTCGTATCTCCCTAAAGCCGAAGTCATCGAGTAGTTTGTTGTTGAAGAATCCGTCTCTTGAAACCCATCTCGTCGAAACCTTTTAGTACCAAAATCCCCTTACCTGGCGCACCAATGTCGACGGAGTAGATCGCGACTACGGTATTTATAGAGTATGGGGATCGTTGGAACCAAGGTATACGCGAGATTGAGGTAAAAGAGATAGGAGACAGAGATTTTTATACAGGTTCGGGCCCCTGAACTGACAAGTAATAGCACTACTCCTGTTGGTCGAAGCCGGTGTTGCTCTTATATATCAAAATCACACGAGTACAATATTTGGGAGAACCTAATCCAGTCATCATCAACTTGGCGGCATGGATCTCCAATACGTAGTCGACGGCAGGGTAGTCTTTTTCCTCAAATATGAACTCGGCGAGATTGGGGGTAGCGCTAGATCCGTCATGTCGGCCTCTGTGGCTCCAGATTGGGTCTGTCTAGACTTGTCCCTCGTGTTTTTGTTTGCCGGCATATATTGGTATATCCCCTCTCCTCCTAGGGGCTCTTGAAATTAAACCTATAGATATCCCCTTGTCCAAGTAGAACTAGGGAGACAAATATGGATACGATCCGAGTAGTCCTTATAGTTTTCAACTTGAATTCTGCTTCTCCTTCCTTATGCGGAACACCTTTCGTATATGAGGTATGATTCCGTATAAGACTTGGTATATGGTGAGCCCCGCCGAGCCCAACCCAAAATCATTGGGTATGCCTTATTCATAGCACTGACAAATATGTCCTACCAAATTTTTGGCAATTTGAATAGTACTTTGGTTGGTTTTTGGTTTGCTAAAAGAAATGCCAATAACACACATAAGTTGCCAAAAAAAAATGGCTTGGCACTAGCAAAATTTTCCTAGGTTTTGGCATTTTCCATATTAATTTTGGCATGGCAACAACCAAGAAACCTAACCAAAAAGAAAAGGACCACGACACACTACAATATTCATCCCAGCCTCCTGCCACTATTTCACAAACGATTTTTCTGGACGAGACCCTCATTAGGTTGTAGACGGATCATAATGACCGTGTCTGCAAAATTGAGCGGGCATTTTCGCATACGACTCTTTAAGATGCCCGCATGCAAAAATCCATTTTCGCAGGCAGACCTCTTAAGGGGCCGCATGCAAAAATGAGCTCATCTTTTTGCAGGTGGAACTCTTAAGTGGCCCTCATGAGAAAATCAATTTTTTTCATGCGGGCCTCTTAAGGATCCACCTAGAAGTCTGATTTTTCTCCTCTTTCCTCTCCCACACTTCAAAATTTTTCACTCGCAACCTTATCTTCTCCTCCTCTCCTCTCATTCCTCTCTCTCTCACCTCCTTTCCTCCTCTCCTCTCTCTCTCGGCAGCCGGCAGCAGGCAGCGGCGGTGGGCTCGGTGCCCGCGACGACCGGTAGCGGCGATGGCGGTGGGGAGAGTTGGCGCGTGGTGGGACGGCTAAGGTTTTTCTTGGATTTTTATTTTTTTCGTCAAAAATATTTTCGCATGCGGTTGGCTTAGGGGACCGCATGTGAAAAAATTCTATCTTTTCATGTGGTTGTGCTACCCGCATGTGAAAATAGTGCTTTTTGCATACCTTTCTTTGTATGCGGGCTGGCCAACTCCATGCGAAAATTAGATCTGGCCATCTGCAAAAATCTTTTTTTAAGTAGTGCGCTGTATAGCAGGTGAGGTGAAATATATATGCAGTATAATACAGATACATCCATGGTTGAGATCGTCAATAGCTAATGACACTCGACGATTCAGATCGTTAATAATTAATGACATCTTGCAGCATCATACAGATGCATACAATCAGTTTCAACACACAAGGAAATCATATATAATGCCATAAGCCATGAGCACCGTGGGCAGCAGGCTCATTATTCAGTAAAGCTTCAAGTCTATATATATCAGCACCAAGTCAGAAAAACAAAAACCTAAGCAAAAGCTTATTAAGGGCATGATACTAGCACATAAACATAAACAATAGATATTATAAGATGAGAAAATCGTCATACATCAAAATCATATTTATTAGATACTACTCCAGCTTGGTTTAGTCAGTTCAGTCAGGTAGGAGGGATATGAGGTACTAGAGGTCCTCGGACTCGACGTAGCCCTTGAATGATTGCTGTGTTGTGTATCTAGGTACCCAGAGTAATATTTTTTTATTTCTGCACCCTTGAATACTTTTTACTATTGTGTATTTAGGAAATTTTTCTCTAGGTATTTTACCTCTTTTTGTGATTTTCTAATTATAAAAAAAATGCAATCATGTGTAACTTAAGTTATAAATATGCACAATTTAAGTTATAAATATGTGCAACTTAAGTTGCAAATCAATGAGAACTCTTAGAATATTTTGGTTTATTTCCTAACTTAAGTTTTGTTGTCAGGTTCTTTTCTTAATTGTCAGTCACATACACTTGCACAATGCATAGACTAAACTTGCATAGTTTAACATCAATTTGCATAGTATGAAAAAGAGCAACTTAAGTACAAAGGAAGAGCAAGTTGAGAACAAATACCTAGTACTGTACCAGTTGTGTACCTGTTGCTTCCATCCAATTTGCAGTTGCATGAGCTGGCTTTGTACTGAAGAATCATGTTATCTTTGTTTGCTTGTCTAGCTGTTGTGCATGAATCTGTTTGTCTTTTCAGTTCCTTGGTTAATGTTTTATTTGCATATGATTCTTGTTTTTATTTTTGTCAAATTTTTATAATTTTGATACATATTAATCAGTTTATCACTTATTTAGGTCATTGTTTTGTTAGTTTTTTTGGAGGGAGAGAAATGCCTGCAGCAATTTTGTTAGTTTTCAGTTGTTAATTGTTAGATACTTTTCATATTGAATTCAGTTCTATCAATCCTCCGAATTTTTGAATTTCAGAAACATGACCGATGCCATTTTTGGTAGGCAGATTTTTTGCAATGGCCAAAATGGCAGATGCGTTGAGACTCGAGAGAATCAAGTGGGTGTTACCTTTTAAACCAAATAGGCTAAATTTCCGTCTCTGGGTTTGTAATGTTGCTGGGTGATTATGAATCCTTTTTTGTTTCAACACGCCAATCATTTACCATATCCATATAGATATCTAACAGTATAGTTTATAACTAACTATTGCCCCTTATACGCAAGTTGCACTTCTTAGTTACTGTAGTTGCCATTTTTGAATCCTATGCAACTTCAATTATATTTTTATGCAAACTTCGGTATAAAATTATGCAACTATTGATTTTCAGTTATAAACTTAGTTAAAAATCGAAACATAGTGTTCTGCTGCATGTTTCTGTTCTATATGTGTTCTGCTGCCTTTAGCTACATTTCTTAAAATTTGTTATTGTAAATCATCCTTCACTGTGTGACAACCGATTATTTACAATTTGTTTTCACATGAATATATGTGATAAGCCAATTGCAAATTGCACTCCTTAGTTGTAGTTACATTTTTCAGTCATGTGCAACTTTATGAAAAGTTTATGCAAATTTAGTTATATTTCCTGTAACTATTGATTTTTTTTTCCATTATAGTTGAAATATCTCTTGAACATGTTGTATATAAATCTGAAATTTCCAACATTCACAATCAGACAAGTCTAGGGCTTCTGATGCCTCAAAACCAAGGAGCAGACTAAATGGTACTTATTTTGCAAATATGATTGATGGGCTCAGCAAGGAGCAAAGAAATATTATTGAAAATTATGTATATGGTTCTCTGTTAAACTTTCAAAAATGTGCTGTACCATTAACTCTTGTCAAATGGGTAGCAAGCCACACTGATGTGAGCTGCTCAGACATAGTTGTCAATGGGAAGGTCATACCAATCACACAAAATTCTGTTTATGTACCCTGCACACAACGTGGATGTGGAATGAATTTGTGAGTTTGGATGCGTGAATCAGGATGGGTGCGCTCAGGGTATCATGGTTTTTTTTTTGGTGGGTAGATAGATATTGGCTGTTTAAAGTTGAAACTCCAATATTGGTTGGTGAAATATGTCGACTAGAATGAGTTGGAATGACAGTTGCATATGCCTATCTCACATTATACTTGTATCTGACTAATTAAAATGTTTAGCCTAACATATTAGGGTCAACTAATCATTGACTTTTGCAAGCAAGAGTTTTACAAAACGGAGGAATAATTTTCTGAAAATTGGCACAAAACAGATATAGGCCACAACGCAAATTAGGCCCACTAAACTCAGAATTCTAATACGGGAAACCGAACTAAAAAAACATAGGCCAAAAAGCTGAACAGGCCAAAAAACCCGTTATGGGCCCGTTGAGCTGATTTGAAATTCATTCTCTTTCTTGTGTCGTGGGCCGTTGGCCAATGTTCTTTATTTTTGTGCGCTGTTGTCATTGGATACGAATTCAACAATCCACATATTCGATTGACAGAAACAAAATTTGCAGGCAATTGCAGAATAGGCGGTCCCTTTCTTTTAATAATAGTGTCACTTGAGCGCCATGCAGCTGTCAGGTACATTTGGTCCGCTTAGCTATGGGGCAGAGATGCACAGCTCAGGCCGTGAGTTAATTTGGCTGCTCCGACCCGTGACAAGAGAGATGATATATGTTGGCATCGATCGATCGTTGGCCGCGAGCGACGCACCACCACCACACCACAAGAGATCGATCGATTGAAGGGAGGAGGATGCATGCATATGGTCCACTGCAGCTAGCTGCACTTGCGCGTGTCGTGTCGGGGTCACGCTACCCTTGCATTTGCATATAATTTGCATTTTCATCGATCACATTCAGATGAGTATTACTCTTTTATTTTAAAATATAAAAAATTTTAAATGAATAGAACACATTTTATAGATTCGTTGTATTAGAATATGTTTCATTTATCTAAATTTTTTTATATTTTAGGATAGCGGTTGTAGTGATTAGTGGGGGCTGCACGGGCTTATCATGATATCAGTCACACGCACACCTTAAACCCTACATGTCCTGTCCGCGCTTGCCTTTCTCTGTTGGCTACTCCAGTACAATGGGACAACAAGGAGCTAGCTAGCAGACGCTGACAAACAGGGCCAGCCAAGAGTTGTGCCGGCTTGTCAGTGACTGTGGGCGCCAGGCCCCGTTTGGTATATATGTCCCTTCCATATATATAATATACTGTAACAATATAAAGAAGAGAAAGGAATAAGAAATATACAGAGATATTACTCCTTCCTCCCTAGTACTAGTACTAGTATCTTAACTACTTAAAAAACACATGTAGTGGTGGTGGTGAGTCCTGAAAGATCCAACGGTAGTGGTGGTGGTGAGTCCTGAAAGATCCAACGGCTTAGTTCTTTCCTAGGATCCTCCCACATGATTCAATGGTCTATGATATTCGTTCCTATCTATTCCTCTCGCCCATCTCGCTCGTCGCTCTCTCCTGTCCGCAACGCCACGCTCTCCTCTCTCTCATCTCGCCGCAACTCGCCGCCACCATCCTCATCGCTCTTGCCGCCCCGACCTCTCATCCACTGCCGCCTTCGTCATCCGCCGTCGCCGACGTCATCCCTCCCCTCACCATCGCCAGCCGCCGATTCCCCTAACCGCCGCCCCTCGCACTGCCCGACTCCGTCGACGAGAGCCATCGTCGACAGAGTCCCTTCCCTCACCATCGTCAGGCAGCACGCGCCGTCATCCCGCCCCCGCCGCCCTCGCAGCCCTGACCTCCGGATTCGTCATCCGCCGCCGCCGACGTCATCCCTCCCCTCACCAACGCCGGCCGCCGATTCCCCTAACCGCCGGACTCTGTCGACGAGAGCCGCCGCCGACGTCATCCCTTCCCTCATCATCGTCGGGAAGGGCGCCGCCACCCCGCCGCTGCCGTCCTTGCAGTTCGGACAAGTATTTTTTAGTCTTACTTGTCAAAACTGAAAATGAGGTCTTCAAGGTCTTCAGCTTGAGCGGGAAGAGGATAACAAATAAGAAAATATATGGATTTGTTGGTTGATTGGTTCCGCTATTTGTTTTTCCATTTTTATCAATTCTCTGGATTTTTCTAATTTGTACAATAGAACAAATAGAACATCCTTTATAATTATTCTTGCAAAATAAAACAATCCTTTATATAGACTTTCTAATTTGTTGATATGTGATTATTCTGAATTATTCTTACAAATAAGATAGGAATCATTTCACTCTAAAAAGGCCAACTTGAACTTGAAGAGTAAATGCTGGAAATTGCAGACCATGAGTAAATAACAAAAGGCTGTAAATTTAGATAGAAAAGCAAATATGACCTGTTTTTAGGTCATTGGGCTGGTGATTGAAGCCAAAACCCTGCTGCAGATCTATTCTTCTGCTGGTTATTCGGATCCTAACTTCATGTTCTTTTGTACTTAAGTCAAATTGGACAATGTACTGCTTAAGCTTTGGCATCTGGTATGGTTTGATGGTATTTGCTTGCCAAATGCTTCATGAATTGCACACTAGAATTGGGCGGAAGCATACTGCAACTTTTCCAAATCAGTTTCCCATCTGGATATACACATAGTTGATGTACTCTGCTTGCATATAGATGTTTTTAGGAAACCAATACAGTTTTAAGATTGGCTAAGAAATAGCCAACTAATTTGTATAGAACTTCTGAGCAAATGTTGAATTAGTTTTAAAATTCTAAATGATACCTGGTGCAGTTTTTTTTGCTAATTTACAATTGGCCGTATGGTGCTAAATTAGGACTGCTAATAGCTAGGACGGTTGGTAAATTTTCAAAAGAAATTGTTGCTTTAGAACAAAATTTGACAAATTTTGGTGCATAATAGACAAACATGATATTCATGGGATAATAGAAATTTTGTACAGAGCAAGTATCATTTTTTATGATGCTTCCTGTCATTTATGACAAAAAATTTTCTATCCTTTAAGCTTCTGACAATCCTTCCTGATTACTACCTCTCTTTTTTTTTTGAAACTGAGATATTCATAAATAGACTAATCGGTTATTCCGTTATTTTCACCTTGGGTGCGCTGTTGTTTATTAATCATGTCGGTGATACGGGCCCGGGGGTATCAAGATTAAAGGGACAGGCGGCCCCGTGCGTCCATGTGGCACGTCTCACGAAGGGGTCAGGCCCGAGGGTGGCATGGCGGCTGCTCTCCCTGTTTCCTCGAGGGTCGAGCTATTCCCAGACCTCCCCCGAGGGTTGAGTCGCCCCAACCCCCTAAGCGCTGGTGCCGCGTGTGCGAGGATAGGTGAGCATAGCCATAGCCCACCTAACCACATTAATGGAGGCTCTGGCAAACACACCACGCCGCATTTAATGCGGCGCGGCGCGTGTGTGGCCGGTCACGATGATTGACCAATCGTAGACCGATCAGACCACGAGTGAGACGGCGGCAGGGTACCTGCACGTTACCCGCGCGACAGGAGGCGTGCGGCACAGCCTGCCCCATCCCATCAGAATGATGAGAGCCTTTTGCCTCTCGTCACTCAGCCGGAGTTGGTATGCCAACTCCGGTCAGATGGTTTTCGTTTTCCGATGCGAACGGAACACAGAAGTCTTCTTGCATTTAATGGAGCTTGACACGGGTGTCCCCGGCATGAGCCGCCTGACCAAGCGAAGGCCCTGCTGCAGCGTCTGTGCGAGTGGCTTCCGAGTCAAGCAACAAGACAGCCATTAAATGTAAAAAAATGTTTTCTTTCTACCTTAGGCAGCTTATGGCCCATGTGGTAGCCCCTTAACATATAAAAGGAGGCTCAGGCCTGAGTAAGGTGGGGGACATAGACAAAGAAAAAGGGAGAGCAAGCACTTGTATTCCTAGATTTCCAGTCTCACATTCCAAATACAGGAGTAGGGTGTTACACTTCCCAACGGCCCGAACCAAACCTGTATAAACATTTGTGTGTGTCTCTCTCTCTCTTGGACAATCGAGGGGAAAACGGATTTCGCCCTGCGCCCCTGGCCGGACTCACAAAGGGGGGCCCTCTCTGTCCGCCGTTGAGGAGCTAACACTCTGTCAAACCAGTACCACCTATTCAATCTTATCCTCTCCTTTATCTCTTCCCCTTCCCCTCCACTCTCTCTCTCTCTCTCTCCGACTATCACCCTCCTGAGCACAGAGGCAACAATGGTGACTGGCCATGCGGGGTGGCGCGTCGGACATGGAGGAAGCTGCCGTCACCACCGCCACTGCTGCTGGTGGAGGTGTGGGTGGAGTAGAGGAGGAGATCGTGAAGCTATTTGTAGGGTAGGTGCCCAAGCACAAGACAGAGATGGAGCTACTCACCACGTTTTAGGAGGTGGCCATCGTCGACGAGGTCACCGTCATCAAGGACAAGGCCTCTTGTGGTGCGGATCTGTACATCCAGATTTGGGCTCGCGACCTCCGAATTCCTACGTTGGCTTGTTCTGGGTTTGATTTGGGGTGTTCTAAATATTCTATGGGTGTTTCAATAGCTATGACAACTTTTTCCTGAAATCGATTTCCTTTATTGGTTTTTATTGGTTTTTATTGAACTCTCTCTTGATAAACATATGATTTTTTGGTTCTTATTGCTATAATACTTTAGTGGTATCATGATACTTTAATACCTATAGATATCAAACCTAGTACCCAAGTACCAAGTATGGTACCTATAGGTATCGGACTTGGTACCTACAGGTATTGACGGAGCGTGAAACTCCTCACCGGGAGACCGCGCAGGCCCCCCTTTGCCGGTTCGGCCGGGGGCGCAAGGTGAAATTCTTCGCCCTGATCTGTGGGATCCCAGTGAGAAAAACGGAAACGCGTGGACGCAGACGATTTAGACAGGTTCGGGCCGCTAAGGAGCGTAATACCCTACTCCTGTGTTCCGGTAGATCTGAGAGTATGATGGAATCCTCATAGAGTCCCCCCCTCTTTTCTTAGGCCTGGGACTCTTTTTATCTGGCAAGGGGCTACCATATGGGCCACGAGCTGCCTAAGAAAGAAGACATTCTTTTACATTTAGGACTATCCTATCGTCGGAAGCAGCCTCTGACAGACGCCGCAGCATGCCTTCGCTCGGTCAGCCGACTCCTCCGGGAGACGCCCGTTTCAACCTTCATTAAATGGCGGGCGACTTCTGTGTCTCGCCTGCACCGGAATCGGGAAAGCATCTGACCGAAGCTGACATACCAACTCCGGGAGTTGGCATACCAACTCCGGCCGAGAGACGAGAGACAGAGGGCTCTCATCATTCCGACGGGACGGGGCGAGGCGTGCAGCAGGCCGCCTGGCGCGCGTGCGACGCATAGGCATCCTGGCACCACCTAACCCGCGATCTGACCGGTCTGCGACCAGTCACTCTCCGTGACTGGTCACGGACCGGACATGCACATGCCACGCCGCATTTAATAATGCGGCGTACGTAGTGCGCCCGACTGAACCGCTATAAATGTGGTTAGGTGAGCTCAGCCGTGCTCACCTAACCTGCGCACGTGGCGCCAAAGCCACAGGGGTCGGGGCGCCCCAGGCCTCGGGGCAGAAACGGGAGCGACCCGACCCCGGGGGAAAACCGGGAGGGCAGCCGCCACATCACCCTCGGGCCCAACCCCTCCGGGGGGACGGGCCACGTGGATCCCTGTGGCCACCCTTCCCTTTGGTCTCGATACCCCCGGTCCCATGTCACCGACAGGTATCAACCTAGTATTCAGGTACCACGGCTAGTACATATAGGTATCATACTTGGTACCTATAGAGTATCAGACTTGGTACTCAGGTATCATGTTCGATATCAATAGACATCATGCATGGTACCACGTACATATATAGTGACGTTAATATTGACGTGATACCTATAGTATGACCTGTTATTCAGGTATCATGTTTGGTACTAATAGGTATCATACATGGTACCGTGTACGTACAATGACGTCAACATTGACGTGAATCACTTAAAGTATCCTGTCGGACGGGATAGTATCATGTTCGGTACCAAAAGGTATCACACATAGTACCACGTACATATACAGTGACGTCAGCATAGACGTGATACCTATAAGGTATATAAACTATTACTTAGGTATCATGTTTGGTACCAATAAATATCATACATGGTACTTTGTACGTACAGTGACATCAGCATTGACATCAATCACTTAAAGTATCCCGTCCAGACGGGATACAATTCCCTAGTAGCCAAAGGAAATTTAGCCTAATGGTTGCAGTGATCTGAGTAACATTCCAAGATCCTGAGTTCAAATCTTCATATGAGCACCTGAGTAGCATATCAAAATCCTGAGTTCAAATCTTCATATGAGCGAATTTCAAATTGGGTTATTTCAGAGGCTAAGTTTTCAGTTTAAAAGATTGGATGTAAAGGCCAGGTAAAAAATATCTTTCTCTAAAAAAAATCAATTATTATTATTTTCTATTAATTTTTTTATTTTTGTCAGGTCAAATTAATCGCCATGTACGGCCCCGAATTATTGAACACTGAATTAATCATCGCCCCTATTTCTCTCGAGATAGATCTCCTTTTTTGTGCCTAATATCATGGGCCATATGCATGCATTATGCCATTGTGGGAGGGTTATTTCCTACCATATATATAAATAATCTCGGTAAATTAATATGTAATTGGCTGACAAAGAAAAAATATAATATAATGACCAAGCCAACGGAAAACACAGCACGATATATATATAGATGGAGTATATATTAGCATGCATGCATGCAGATGCAAATCTATCTGTGTAAAGTGTGGTGTCATATATCCAACCCCATATGCAGGTAATTAAGCATTCATCAATTTTTCGAAATGTACGGGCGTCTTCCTACTTTCCTAGCTAGCGGCGTCGTACGCGATCGCCTCCCCGCCGGCCGTAGCGAGTGTTAATTTCCCTACTACGTACGTGTGCCCCTTGTTAAGAGAAATTCGCTCTTAATTTCCGGATTACATCATTATATATGGGATCCTAATCACTGGTGCGAGAATAGTTAACTAATTAAGAAAGCCTTTTTAATTTGGAGCGACATATATATATCAAATCCCTCGTTTACGCATATATACATGCATGGATTGATGGATACATAGTACTATATTTCCTAATAAATTCCTTGATTGCATGCATGTGCATCGATCACTCTGAACATATATATTCACACACGAACGAGAGGATTTGCAGCAACGCCAGCAAGAACCAACGACGACGACTAACTGATTAGCTCCATTCCTAGCTAGCTACAGAGTGAACCGGCCGATCGAGACATGGGCGACAGCTTGTCTTGTCGGAGGAACACCAACGACGACGACGACGCTCCGCCGCCGCCGCCGCCGCTGGTGCCCGTTGGCGGCCAGCAGCAGCCGGCACCGCCGCAGCCAGAGTACATGAGTAGTCAGCAGGTGAGGACGACGAGAGGCCAGCCAAGCAGCAGCAGAAACCGGGCCGTGGCAGATGATCAAACACGACGGGGTGTTAATGTTGGCGTTCGCATCAGTTCGCAGCCCCCTGCGCTGCGTCCTCTCAATTTTATGAAGTTTTGCGCTACCTGCAACCGCAGACTTACTCCACAGATGGACGTCTACATCTTCAGGTACCTAGCTAATAATTAGTTTGTTGATGACAAACCTTCTTTTTCTTTGATAAATACATGCACGGTTTAGTTAATTTTGTACTCTCTATACATAACTTGTACACATGCTACTAATTAATCACTTCAACTTATTTAGGTGAAATCAATCTATATAGCTTTTCATCTGTGGTTGGTAGTGCATGTTATTTTTATATACAGGGAAGATTTTATTTGTTTGACATGCACGTGTGAATTCTTTTTTTTTAAGAAGAAACTATTGTCGAACAATTGAAAACTTCACCTCCTTTTATGCCTCTCTCTTTTTCTAATTTTAACATGTTGTAACAGGGGAGAGAGTGCTTTCTGCAGCCCGGAATGTCGGCAGGTTCAAATGGATGCCTATGCTCGCATACAGGATATAATTAATTCTTGAACCTGTGCAACTGGTCATCATCATATTTAATACCAAAGACAGAATAATCCAATTTAATTTCCAAGACATTTAGAGAAACTGATACTCTTATTTATAATATGGATGTATCCACCCCTTCTTAAACTTCTAGAAGGATATCCATGAATGATCAAGCCTTTACAATCTCATCGTCTACTATTAGCTATCTGGTTATTGAATGCTCCATGCAATTCAGTGTACATCGGTCTTACCTATCTAGGTTATATAGCCCACGCAGTAAACTGAAGTGTGCTGTCTATATGCATGCAATTCTCCTCTTATTTATCAGACAGTAGATAAGAACGCATAAATCTGAAAGCTCCCATTCATCTCAGTAAGGATGAAGCTCAATCTGTAAGCGATTGCTGATTTCTGTAAAGTCAATCGTTTCCATTTATCTACAGAAGTCTAAGCTTTTGTTAGGTGGTTGCTGTTTTTTGTAAATGCTCCTTCAATGACAGGTGTAAGCATCAACCATCAAGTAACAACAGTAGAAAAATTTCAATCCTGGTGTTACAAGTCATGAAACTTAGGACCATGAGAATAATGACCTTCCAGAGGACACTTGCAATGCTTCTGCAACTCAAGGTACTTTTCCATATCAAAACTATTCTTGGCACAAAGCTTTCTGTGTCTTGACAAATACAACCTCTCCATGAAGTCTTGATATGTCGGATCCCTTGAGGTAATGAGGAAATAGGCGTAACCGACGAGCAGGCCAGATGCAGTTGTGAAGAAGGCAATTGGCTCCATCACATCCCATGAGAATTCCCAGAAAGTAAGGCGGAAGAAGAGCCCAACTTGGCACATGAAGAAACCTAGCCCAGACCACAGGATGCGCCGGACTTGCTTGTGCGCCTGCTTGTCGATCTCTTCCTTCTTCTCCTGGAGCTTCTTCAGCTCTTCTTTTCTTGAATCGTTGTCCGGTGAGAGTGCAAGCGGAACAGCTCTTCTAACAAGGTCAACCACCTAAAAATTGTCAAAAAAACAAAAAGGCTTCAGTTTAACAGCACAAGTGTCACTGAGTTCTAAAAATTCATCAGGCAATTAGGCAGAATTATCACTTCTCTACAGTGAAAAGCAAAAACTCCCCATGTCCCCCTCCCAGAAATGAACAAAAGAGAAAAAAGGAATCGGGAGAAATGATCACAAAATGATGACGTAATTTGCATTAAGATAAGCTTTTAAGCTTTGGTGGATGTAGTGTCCATAACTCAAGGAATAAAGTTACAAATTTTGTCAAGGTTAGATCCTGATACGTTATAAGTGGCATTAAAAGACAACTACAAAACAATTCAGTATTTTACTTTTCCTTGCTTGCTTGGAGTGTTGTATGGTCTTTCTTATGACCAGGGTAGGTGAAGAAGGTAGCGTTGGAAACTGGAAACAGGAAACATTTTGGTTTTACCACATTGTGAATGGTCATAGCCCAATCTCATTTCTACTGTTTCTGATAAAATCCTGCCTACATCTTGATCCAATACTTCATGCGCCGCACGAATACAAACTAACTTTGAAGAACACTTCATTTGTTGTTATTGTGTTGGTTCCAATTCGATCAACTTGAATTGTGCATGTCCATTTCGATTCTCCATTTCAGGAACACTACTAACATTGCAGGTCAGAAAAAAATGGGGGCTTATATAGGAGCATTTGAATCTCTAATGTGCTAAAAACAATTGCAAATTCTCTTGAGGCAGTCATTCATTTGGGGGCAAAGCGAAACATCCGAATCGGAATCCAGATCGCCATGAAGGCACATCATCTAGATTCTAAAGGGAGTTGCAAGTCAAGAACTGAACCGTGCAAGTATAGGAAGAATGGGGGCTATTTGGGAGAAATGTCACCTTCTCGGGGTGGAGGTAGGCCTTGTCGCGGAACAGCAGCACGACGCCGGCCTCATCCATGGCCCGGGCGAGCGCCTCCGCGTCACGCCGCGTGCGCGCCGCGCCCGCCTCGACGCAGGCGTCCAGGAGCTCCCCGTATCCGACCACCTCCTCCCGCCCGTCCCTCAGCCGCCGCTTGAGCGCCTCCACGCCCACCAGCCGCACCAGCCTCCGCGCCTCCGCCGCCGTCACATCCGCATCCGCTTCCGCGGGCCACGACGCCGGCGGCGGAGGAGGGGAGAAGAGGCGCACGTGGCGGAGCGCGCAGGCCGCTCCGGTGGCGGCGGCAATCGGCGGAGAGGGAGGCGGATGCGTGGCGCGGCGGAGGAGGAGGTGGGAGGCGGCCGCGCGCCACATGGTGGTTGGCGAATGACGCCGGCGGCGACGGCGTGGTAGTAGACTAGTAGTGATGGGCCGGAAACTCCTCCCATTTTCACTTTCCTTTTCAGTTTTTATTTCCTTTTTCTACGTGTTAGTAAAATCTTGACCTTTTCTTTTTTTTTTTTTTGAGGACGTCGCCATCGCCAACGTGCTGCGATCTTTTCTTTGTAAATCTGATGACTTGGGATCAAGGACAAGAATCAAGGAAAGGGATGTGCGGTTACTTGTGTGCTGCTGTCCATTCTTGCGAGGTTGCATAGAGAATTCCGATCTGCAAATACATCACCAACTGAATTTTACGGGGATGAACTAGACTTTTCTTTGGTGAAATCATGCATCTTGTGCTACCAACCAAGTTGGTCATCCTTTTGCATCCTCCTGCATCGTGCTCTTACTCCGTGTATTTAGAAGATATTTAGGAGGTTACTACTTAATATAACTATTGAAAGCAAGGCTTAGAGTGTAGTTGTAGAGCGGCCCGCTCCACATCTCTATTTTTTTAAGATCACTTTAGCCAACTTCTCATTTTTTAGGTGGAGCTAAAACTGTTTGGCCGAGCTCCAGTACTGGAAAAAAAGTGAAGTTAAACTCTTGCCAAACTAACCGTTATCCTTATCAATTTGTGTCTTCAGAAAGACTGAAGCTGAAGCTTACGGCCCCGTGCGGTAGTGTGTCATCTGAACATTAAGTGTGGGCATGTAAAATAGGAAAGACAGTGACGAATCTAGGATGAAAATAGAGGGGTGCTTCTAATATCCTATGTCCAAGCTATAATGCAATATAAACGTACTTAAAAAGATAAATTTATCGGTCTCAAGCAAATATAATTTATATTTCATACATAAAAAGAAAAAATAAACTAAGGAATCAAGTACTGGTATATTGTTAATCAAATACGATGCCATAAACACATAAAAATCCATCAATGACCTACAGATCAAATTAAATATAGAGTTTAGTAATATAATTCCAATTATAAACATAGATAAACATAAAAAATTGAATTGAGAGCAGCGTGTTGTTGTTCTCATTTGTTGGATTCCTTCGTGGGTAAAAACTATACAATGTTTGATTCTCCATCCTTGCAAATCAATTCTCCTGTTTATGCCTAATATAAAGAATTGATTTACTCTAAATTTGCTGCACTGATAATTAAATAAACTGAACTGAACAGACTAGTGTGTAACGCCCGTTTCGTCGCGGCGTTAGCGGGAAAATTAATCTGCTAAAAACCCTATTTGCGAAAATTTGCTCTTCGGTTGAGTCTTGTCGTGTGCCAAGGTCTCGTGTCTCCCCTCTCACTTCAATCCCGGAGAAAACCGCGAAATCGGATTTCAAATCCGAACCCTAAACCCCTCTAGAAATCCTTCTCGGGAAAAGTCTGTTTTTCCTCCCTTGTCTCGGGCCGTTTTCCCTTCCCGGCCTGTTTCTTTTTCCTCTTTCCTTCCTTGGGCCGCCCCTGGCCCAGCCCCTCTCGGCCGCCCCCTTTCCCCTCTTCCTTCCCTGGGCCGCCCCCCCCGGCCCAGCTCTCTCTCCCTCTTGGGCCGCCTCGGCCCAGCCGCCTGCCCGGCCGCCTCCCTCCCGCTGGGCCGCGCCAGGCCGCTCGGCCCGCACGCGCCCGAGCCGGTCCGCCGGCTCTCCCCCTCTCTCTCTCTTTCCCGTTTCTTCTCCCCACAGCCCCCGCCGGCGCCGTTCCGTCCCGCCTCCGCCACTGGCCCCCGCCTCGGCCCCGCCGCCTGCGCGCGTGCCGACAAGGCGCCGAGCGCGTCCCCTCGCCCCCTTCTCTCCTCCCCCGCGCGCGCGCGCCCTTGCCCGAATCGGCAAGGGGGCAAGCCCCCTTTCCCCCTCCTCTTTTCCTTTTCTTTTCTCTTCTCTCTCGGCAGCCGACCGCCGCCGACGTCACCCGGCCGCTTGGCCGCTTGCGCCGGTCCCCGCTCCGCCGCTCGGCCGCACCGCCTCTCCCGGCCCAAAATCGGCATTTCCCCTCCGCCCCAAACCGACCTAATTCCCCCTCTACAAATCCCCCCCCTCTCTCGCCCCGGCCGCCATTGCCACCCCGAGCTCTCCCCTCCGC
>BDMV01000011.1:738814-782076 GCA_008326285.1 Oryza officinalis | reverse complement strand
CCACGAGCCCCGGCGCGCTGCCTCCCGGCTGTGCCGCCCCGGGCCGTGCCGAAGCGCCGCCGCCCCGGCCGGCGCGACCCCAGCCGGGCTCGCCACGTCGCGCCGCGCAGCCGCCCCTTCCCCGCGGCGCTGCCGCGCGTCGCCGCCCCGTGTGCCCCAGCCACCGCACGCGCTGCCGCGTGCCGCCCTCCCGGCCGAGGCCAGCCACGGCCGCAGCCGCCGCGCCGCCTGTGCGTCGCGCCGCCGCGCCCGCGCCCGTGCGCCGTGCCGCGCGCCGCGCCTGCTGCCGCGCGCGCCGCCTACGGCCGACGCCACCCTGCACGCCGGCGTCGCTCCGCCGGCCGTGCCGCGCCGTCGCCCGGCCGGCCGCCTTCCCCAGCCGTCGGCCCCGCCCGCTTGGGCTCTCTCCCGGCAGAACAAGTAGAGAACAGAGAAAGAAGGAGAGAGAGAAAGGAAGGAGAGAGAAGGAAAGGATAAGGAGAGAGGAAAAGAAGAAAAGGAAGAAAGAAAGAAAAAAAAAGAAAAAAAAAGAAAATAATAATAATAATAATAAAAGAGGTGGGACCCGCCGGTGGGCCCCACTGTCTCTCTCTTCGTGGGCCCCCCAAACTTTGAAGAAAGTTTAAATCAGGTCCCTCTTCTTTGGGCTACCCAACTAGGAAGTCTATAACACCTCCCTCCTCTTCCATCGGGCCGAGTCCATGAAATCTTTTACAAAAGTCCATATCGCGTCCCTCTTCTTTGTCGGGCCGAAGCCCATAAAGTCCGCCAAGAAGTCTACAACGCCTCCCCCTACCTCATTGGGCCAAACAGCCTTACAACCTATCCACAAGTCCAAGTTACATCCCTCTTGTTCTTCGGGCCGAAGTCCACCAACAAGCCATCCTCCTCACCAAAGTCTAACATATATCCCTCTACGCACCCAACCCCATCTATTGAAGTCCATCTTGCCTCCCCAAGCCATTCATTCCTGTTGGGTTAAGTAATAAAAAAATAAAATCTAATGCTCCTCCTCGGTACTACTTCCGGCAACGACGTCGCCGTGCGCCGCGCCGTCATCTGAACCCCGAGAACGACTAACTTATTGAACGGCTAACCTCTAACATTTAACATTTGACCCATTGACTCACTAACCCGCTAACTTCTAACTCACTAACCCGCTGACCTTTAACTCACTAACCCGCTGACCTCTAACTCGCTAACCCCTAACCCCTAACCTGCACTAACCCGCTAACATTTATTCCTTAACGCTGTGTGTTCGTTTGTTGCCACCGATCGAACACGTGGGGTGCGAGGACGATTCGCGGGCCGACTGTCCCCAGGCTGTACATCGACGACCGTAGTTTCGTGTGAGGACCACCGCTCGGTGTGCCGCTACCCGGCTGCCGCAAGGTGAGCTCCTCTCCTGCTCTTACTCTTGCTTTTGTTTCCTTACCGCCGTTGTTGCCGCGGCACGGTGATGTTGTGAGGCACAACACCATACCCGTTCCCTACGCGGTTGCCCTCCGCAGCGACCGCCGCTGTGCCGCCGGCCATGCATGCGCCACACAGCTAGCTGGCTGTACGTGTGCATGCATGCAAGCAGCTCATATGCATGCAGCTAGCTAGCCGTGTGTGTGCATATGCATGCATGCTTGTAGCTCGCCCAAGCCCTTCACCTCACCATGCGCACACCCATTTAAAAACAAAACCTGTACATGAGGAGCTAAGGGCGGTTCCACCCGTCAGACCTTTCCCTTTTCTTTGTTTTAAAACTTTTTCAATCTTTCGAATTCCATATCTCCCTCGTTTTAAGTCAGATTTGAACGAAACTTTCGTCAAAATCTGTCTAAAATCAAGATCTACGCAATGGCACTAGTTTGGTTATTTTTTATTGTTCTAGAATTTTTGGCTCTTTTTGTGCTAGCGAGTAGTTTGTGACGTTAGTATTCAACCGGACAGGGTACATCTGCGAGGAGGAAACTGAGCTAATCGAGAACGAACCCCCAATTGAGCAAGGCAAGTCACTACGCCCCTTTCCTCGAACATGTTGATCCTATTTTTATAAATGTGTTGATTGCAAATAAAATTGCATGCTCGAGGTAGGAATGTGGCGCCGGGGGTGCAATGGGGATTCATAGTCCTTGGAGCGGGTGCCGCCATGCGAGGGTAACTGAAAAACCGGGCTGTGACAAGTCTTATGTGTTGGGTGCGTCACGGAGTGTGGGATTAAAAGCGTACATCCACTGCAGTGTGAGTAAACTAAACTATTCGAATAGCCATGCTCGCGGTTAATGAGCGCCGGGACTTGCATTACTCTTGACTAGCCTCGTCAATTTGTAATATTGCTAAAATATGATGGGTATGGAAGGCGTGACCTTGCCTGGTGTGCAAAAAGGTCGTAGTGGTTAAAACTGTGGAAATTGGATGCGAGGGTAAACCAGACCAAGCGAGGCTTGGGGAAGGTGGATGAACCCTCGCAGGTTAATGACAAGTTCAACTTAACGTGGTTTTCAGTTAAAACTGTTATGGCATAGGTTTGTGAAACAATTTGTGAAAACTAGCTTTATGCAAATAAACCAAGCCATCCTTGAACCCCTATGAACATTATATGCATTCTGTAGTGGTGGCTTGCTGAGTACGGTTGGTACTCACTCTTGCTTATTTACATCTTTCAGAAAGGTGTTGGTGTCGACCTGTACATGTGCTATGCTGGCAAGGAGTTACCGAGGACGGTGGAATAGGGACCTAGGTTCACCAGTCGATGCGTGTGGGATAAGATGGACCGCCGCTGCTTCGCTTCCGCTACTTCATTTAGTTGTTTTGGTATATTGTGTTGCTGTCGACCATGCTTGGTCTATTCGGGTTCCATTTGGGCTACCCTTGTATTATTAATATATTGTAAGATCTGTATGACGATGTCAGCTTGAGATATACAACTGTGCCATGTGTGTACCATCTACTGATCCAAGGAATGTTATTGTAATACACATGGGGTTTCCGGTATACAAAACCGGGGGCTCACAAAAGCTCTCCCAAAATAAAAGTCCAACATGCCCCCCCTCTGAGCCCCTCAGCCAAAGAATATTCCCAAGAATATCCCTCTCCAGATTAATAAATCCATTTCCGTATTTCAGAAAATTCACTAATCCTCCAAATCCGTATCTCCCTCGTTTTAAGTCGAATTTGAACGAAACTTCCGTCAAAATCTTTCAAAAATCAAGATCTACGCAATGGCACTGGTTGGGTTATTTTCCTTTTTGGAATTTTTGGCTCTTTTTGTGTTAGCGAGTAGTTCGTGACGTTATTATTCGACCGGACAGGGTATATCTGCGAGGAGGAAATTGAGCCAATTGATAACGAACCCTCAAGTGAGCAAGGCAAGTCACTACGCCCCCTTCCTCGAACATGTTGATCCTATTTTTATAAATGTGTTGATTGCAAATAAAATTGCATGCTAATTATAAAACACGTACCTACATTTGCTTAAAGCCTTACCTTTGATATTGTTTATCCTTATGTATTTACACACCTTTGTTACCTGAGTATATTACTTTACGCGTGATTATTTACTCACTGCATAGCCCTGCTTACATAGACGTTATACACTCCATATGTGGGATATGTGGATGTGGTTACACTGATCACTCGATGGGAGTGATCGATAGAGATCGGGTGGAGACATAAGCGCCACCCATAGCATGAAAACCTTTGTGAAAACCCAAAAACTTAATTAAACAAAAGTGATTTCGACTGGGGCGGCACGGATAGAATATGGGTGGTTCTGGGAACGGTAAGCCGCCGACCCTGGTCAGTTAAGGACCGAGTCAAGAAGCTAAGCAGGAAACGAATCGAGTACGACCACACTTCTTGAGTCGGGTTAGACCCGGTGGACTAGGTTATTCTCGTGGGGTGGCACCCCAGACATGGTAGGTTCTGGATATCGGTATGGAAAGGTGGAAGTGTGTGGTTTAATGACGTCAAGCTTTATATATGTATGATGTAACATTCAATCTCGGGAGCGCCAGGACTCCCCTCACAACCGGCTCGAGGTAGGAATGTGGCGCCGGGGGTGCAATGGGGATTCATAGTCCTTGGAGTGGGTGCCGCCATGCGAGGGTAACTGAAAAACCGGGCCGTGACAAGTCTCATGTGTTGGGTGAGTCACGGAGTGTGGGATTAAAAGCGTACATCCACTGCAGTGTGAGTAAATTAAACTATTCGAATAGCCGTGCTCGCGGTTAATGAGCGACGGGACTTGTATTACTCTTGACTAGACTCACATGTTTTTAATTTGGTTAGAAGCAGTTGGGATAAATACCACATGGGTGACCTTGCCCCATGCGTGGGAAGGTTACATTGTGATGAAGGAACTTCTAATTAATGACAACCTTTACATAGCGGCAATTCTTTTCATGATTAAAACTGCTAGGCCATAGGCTTGTAAAATAACTTGCGAAAACTGGCTTTACGCAAATAAACCAAAACCTGCCTTGGATCCCTATATGCATTTGTTGCATTTCTATAGTGGTGACTTGCTGAGTACGGTTGGTACTCACCCTTGCATATTTCTACCCTTTTAGCTCTTGATGATGAGAACATGCCAGTCGAACTGATCCCTGAGGAGGGGGATGGTACGGAGGAACCATAGGGACTAATCCCCAGTTGATGCCTGTGGAGTATAGATGGACCGCCGCAGCCTCGCTTCCGCTATCCTATGTTATTTGGTATTGTATCCGGTCAGACACGGCCTATTAAAACCTACTCGGGTTCCCATGTAATATTTGGTATTGTAAGACTATGCGATGCAGACTATGTGTACCAGAGTTGTAATGTGTGTATACCAACCTACCGATCCAGGGAGTTGGTATTTGTAAACACATATGGTTTCCTGTGCTATAAAATCAGGGGCCGACAATAACTCTCGGTTCAACGCATGGTTCAAGAATCGTGTCACCATGTCGACGGATATCCCAAATGAGACTGTACACTTGTTGGGGATGGGACCGTGTTGGGCCATAGACACATGGCAAGGATACGATATTAATGGATACACATTTTACACCGTCCAGCAAGATGACAAAAGCACAGTGCAAAACAGCGGAGTCCGTATAGATGCCTTCCAGGATCAAGTGGGGTCGAACACATACTACGGCCGCATTGAGCAGATCTGGGAGCTGAACTACGTGAAGTTCAAGGTTCCTTTGTTTCGATGCCGTTGGGTCAATATACGCACTGATGTTAAAGTCGATAAGGAAGGCTTCACTTTAGTAGATCTATCCAAGGTTGGATACGCCGACGAACCATTCGTACTTGCGAAACAGGTCGGGCAAATTTTCTACATAAAGGACCCCCGCGAACAAAAAGATGCACATCGTGAGGGATGGCAAGCGCCGAATTGTTGGTTTTGACAACGTCGTCGACGAAGAAGAATACAACCAGAATCTTCATGTACGACCTCAAATCGACCTTGACGATGATCCACAAGAGCCTGTGGCATATACTCGATCAGATCATACGGAAGGCATAACCTTGTGACCCAAGCCGTTGTACACATGAAGTATTTTGTATTAGTAAAAAAAGCTTAGGTAAATTGGTGCAACTTGTAATAATTTTTATTGCGAATTTAGTGAATTATTGTACTTCACTTAATTATTTGGGATAATAAGTTAATTATTGTGAGTAATGAAAAAGTAGTGAATTCTCATTGTGAAGTATTTTTTTGCAGTTATTTACTTAAAGTTCAGGTCAATGATGAACAGGAGTCAAATATCATCCGTGACGGGCTCTAGTGTAGGCCCGACAGAGATGACGTCATCTCCATCGGGCCTACACTAGCGCCCCTCACGAATGATATCATACGTGACGGGCCCTAATTTAAAGCCCGATAGAGATGACGTAATCTCTATCGGGCTTTAAATTAGGGCCCATCACGGATGCTATCATCCGTGACGGGCGCTAGTGTAGGCCCGATAGAGATGACGTCATCTCCATCGGGCCTACAGTAGAGCCCGTCACGGATGAGTCATCCGTGTCGGGCTTTTGTTTATGCCTGATTGAGATGTCACAGAACACTGAATCTTGATCTAGATCTAGATCGAAAATTTTTCTAAGTCACAGAACCCTAGCAGATGCCCGATTGAGAGCACGAAATTTTTTCTAAGTCAGAGAACCTACCAGAGGCCTCCTCGGCCGCCACCGCCGCCACCGGCCTCCTCGTCCGCCAGCGCCGCCGCCGGCCTCCTCCGCAAGCGCCGCCGCCGGCATCCTCGCCCGCCAACGCCGCCGCCGGCCTCCTCCGCAAGCGCCGCCGCCGGTTAGTGATTTAGAATTAATTTAATGAAAATACTTTAATTTTAGGTTATTTTAGTGATTTTAATGAAATGTAGGTTATTTTAGTTAAGTTTAGTGATTTTAGAGAAATGTAGGTTATTTTAGTTAAGTGTAGTGATTTTAGTGATTTAGATTAATTTAATGAAAATACTTTACCTTTATGTTATTTTAGTGATTTTAATGAAATGTAGGTTATTTTAGTTAAGTTTAGTGATTTTAGAGAAATGTAGGTTATTTTAGTTAAGTGTAGTGATTTTAGTGATTTAGAATTAATTTAATTAAAATACTTTACTTTTAGGTTATTTTAGTGATTTTAATGAAATGTAGGTTATTTTAGTTAAGTTTAGTGATTTTAGAGAAATGTAGGTTATTTTAGTTAAGTGTAGTGATTTTAGTGATTTAGAATTAATTTAATGAAAATACAGTTAATTTAGGTTATTTTAGTGAAATTTTTAGGTTATTTTATCCGTATTTAGTGAAATTAACTTTGTTATTTTCTAAGTTATTTAGACGATGTCTCAGCAAGGTGAACCAATGTCGACGACAACTAGTGGGTCCTCAAGGGCACGGAGTCGTAGGACAGGGAACAAAATCCCTAAGGAACGGTACACCATAGCAGAGGTTAACCAGGTTGGACTGCCGACGCGTCCTCGGACTGTCCTCGCCAAGTTTAGGTCGACGTGCGGTGTCCTAGGGAGGGAAAACTTCACAATCCTTGTTGATGACATCAAGCATGTGCCCGAAGCGGAGAAGAACGCAGCTTGGCTCAAATTCAAGGAACGCTTTGAGTATCCTGTAGCCGACGAGGAGCGTCTCAAGCAGGCTGCTTTCAAGACTATGGGCAATGCTTGGAAGAACTTCAAGAGCAGGCTGGTCACGGAGTTTGTCTTAAATCCGACGACCCCTGATCCAACAGAGCAATGGCCCTTCATCACGGCTGAAGCTTGGGAGCAATTCTACGAGAAGAAGTCGACCCCAGAATCCCGGGCCAGAAGCGAAGCTTTTCGAGCACTGCAGGCCAGGAACGTGCACCCGCACCGGCTAGGCACCGCAGGATACGTCGGGAAGCTAGAGGAATGGCAAGAGGAGGATGAAGCGGCGGCAGCAGCGAACACACCGCCGGTGTTTGCCGATATCCCACACCCACGTGCAAGGAATTGGGCGCGGGCGAGGTACCAGAAGAATGACGATGGGACAGTTTCGCTTCCAAATCCCCAAGATCAACAAGTGTACGATAATATAGTAAGTGCCTAATCTCAATATTTGTTCGCACTGTTTCAGCCTGAACTTTTCATTGAATCCGATCTCAATTGAATTGCAGAAGGAGTTGGTTGCCTCCCAAGAAGCCTCGCAAGAGGTCAGTTCTCAAAGACGCGAGGACGACATCCTCAGTAAAGCGTTGGGCAACAAGGAACACCGTGGACGGACAAGGGGACTTGGCGCAAACGTACCATGGAAAGTTGGATTTCCAAACTACGCGTGGCAGTACAAGAAGCAGACAGCCACGAAGGCGGAGAAAGATGCCCGCCTTGCCGCCCAGATCCGGGAGCAGGTCAGAGCCGAATTGAGCTCTGAATTCGACGAAAAGCTTGAATCGATGAGGGCCCGTATCAGGCAAGAGATTTGAGAAGAGCAACATCTCCCGGTGACTGCCGCTGCTGCTACGCAACAAGATTTAGCTAGTCCCACGCAGAGGCGCAGCAGTTGTGCATCAACTGAGGCGGGGGAAGATCTGCCATCGGTCCCCGCCGCCGTCGACCAAATAACGGTACGATAATATAGTACGAATAGAGTTCTTAACGAAACCATATGGTAAGTACTATTCTGACAATATTTATGAATCTATCGCAGGAACCAACTAGCTGCACCCTGACAGTAAGGGTGGTGCCGACCTTCTCGGTTCCTGCAGCTGAGGGCCTTGCTTTCAAGCCGACCCCGGAGACGAGAGTGCATGGGGCACAACTTAGGGTTGATTATGCGAAAGTGCAAGTTGACTCGGTGAAGCCCGAATTCGATCATTTCCCCCTCCCTCTGGCACCAAACGACGAGGTCCTAACCCTTGGAAATGCACGTGGAACCTTCATCCAATGGCCCAAGGACCTCATTGAGATAAGGGTGATCCCGAGGCCAAGCACTGCACCAAGCGGTCGTCTAATAGTACAAAGTACCCCTGCTCCTTCAGCCCCTCCAGCTCCCGGTCGTCATGAAATTGACGATGTCCAGTTACAGTACGACACGGACTTTGGGGGCGAGCCTATGGAGGTCGACAGCATGACGATCACTAAACCCCCACCCCTGAAGAAGAGCAGGAAGGCGCATTCTTCCCCCCAGAGAAGAGTTATCGAAAAACCTGCTGCAGGGGTGCGAGGAAAAGGAAAGCTGCACCTCTCACGTCTTGCTCCAACAAAGTTAGATCTGACCAAGGGGCCCGTCACACATAGGAAGCCCGTACCTCCATCGTCCTACCAACTAGGCATGCCATTGGTTGGAGACGACGTTCTAGCAACGATGGGCCCCGCTTGCAAGGAGCTACACATGTACTACATGGAGAAATCTAACGTGAGGAGGAAGAATAGAGAAAATGATATAATAGGCGAACACGCCAGAGCGCCATTCCTTGGGCCATCAAATTTTATCGTGATAGACTTCAAGGATCTGTTCGACCTCTACAGGCTCCGCTCGGTGGACACAACCCTCCTCAAGTGCTACTCCTTGTAAGTACTCTTGCTCACGAAAATTATTCATCTCAATCCGTGTAACATGCTTATAAGAGCGTTTGGCTTGCGTGTAGGTTGAGTTGGAAGTGGTGTCTCAAGAATGCACCGGAAGTTGCCTTCCTTGATCCTCAGGTAGTCAATGTCACAAATCTTCAAGGGGACCGTAGTGGAATGGTAAACTACTTGTTTGACACCTTCTGGGCCCGACAAGACAAGGAGTACATCATGTGCGCCTACAATCAATAGTAAGTGTGTTCCCTAAATACATTGCATTACACGTCTAGCTTTAGTGTTAACTTTAACTAATTTAATGCCGCAGTGGACATTGGATCCTATTGGTAATAACGCCTAAGTGGAGTACATGCCACTACTTAAACTCCAAAATTGACAAGCAACTGTACGATTGGACCCCGATTCAACTCGCAATAGATGAAGCGTGGGGCCAATATGTGCAAAAAGGAGGCCTTCGAAAGACAGGCAAGACACTCTTATCCACAAGAAGGACTTCCCAGTCAAACAACAAATAGGCGACCGGTGCGGATTCCATGTCTGCCACAACATGCGCCTTCTGTGCAAAGAAAAGGTGAAGACTTTGGCTGAATTGGAGGTTTGTGGTCTCATTCCTGACATGTAGTAACTAAATTGAAGTATATATATATATATATAATATATATATATATATATATATATATATATATATATATATATATATATATATATATATATGTATATGTATATGTATGTAAAGATCGTTCGACTAATTTCGAATTATGTACATGTAGGACAAATTTTCAAAGGATCCGGGTAGCAGCTTTGAGGACATTCGTGAGGAGATTGCCGACTTCATCCTCCGCGAAATTATTCACCCTAAAGGAATGTTTAGGGTTCAGGTGTAAGTGATGAACATTTTTTAACGTCCTGTTTGAATTGTCAAACACATGTTATTATGTAATATTTATGTTTATTATATTTGTTATCTCTATGCATGTGACCAGTATGCATGTGTGAATATGAATGTTATTTCTGTAAAATATATGTGAATGGCATATGTGAATGGGGATGCTCGGATGTGTGAATATATATGAATATATGTGAATGTTGAGATGGGGATGCTGGGATTATTTCTGTTATTTTGCAGCGGGCATGGCTAGCACAGGCCTGAGGCTAGCCAAAAAACAGTATTTTTTTTTTGTCATACTCATCGGTGACGGGCTATAAGTTAAAGCCCGATTAAGTTATAGTCAACCGTGACGGGCTATAGTTAAAACCCGATTGAGAATACAGTCATCTGTGACGGGCTATAGTTGTAGCCCGATTGAGATAGTCATCCGTGACGGGCTATAATTTGACTGGTCGTCTCAATCAAAGCTATCGGTGACGGGCATTAGTTGAGACTCGATTGAAATAGCTTCATCCGTGATGAACTTATGTCCGTTTGAGATGATTCCTCACATCACTGACTTTTGCGCTGTGTCGGGCGCCATACCCGACACAGATGTGGGTTGCAGCCCGACACAGATGAGAAGTACCGTTGTAGTGAAAGAGATCGACTTACCTGTACTGGTTGGCAGTGGCGTTGTGCTGCAGTGTTGCACGTTGGGCGCCGGCGACGGCGGGCGGCCGGTACGTACCCTCGGGAAGGAGATCGCGCAGCAACTCATCGTCCCGTCGATGTCACCTCGATCGACTTCTCGTTTCTTGCCCTAACGATCGCACAGCGCGACGGTTCAGGTTTCTACTCGCCTTGTCATCTGTTGCGTTGCAATCAGCAGGCCATTGGGCCAACATGCGCGGTGGAGGTGGGGCTCCAGCCCCAACTATACATCCGCCACTGGAGAAAGCTATTAGACGCGTGAATAATTGAGTTTTAATTATTTTCAAATTTAAAAATAGATTTATTTGAAATTTAAAGTAACTTTTATATAAAAATGTTTACACTAAATATATTAGCAGTTTGAAAAGTGTGCTAACAGAAACCAAGGTAAAATATGTATCTTAATCATAAATGCACGAGGCCTAAGCCATATCAAACAGACCCTTATCCTTGTCAAACTTCATTTGTTGGTGCATTTGTAGTTTACACTAGATAACGTCCCGCGCTTTGCTGCGGGATATATGGATGAATATATAATAAATGATGTGAAAATGATAGACGTATTTGGCAGAAATATTATGAAAAATGATACGAGGAATGATGATTTAGTGTGTTTATATGTTGAACTAAAATGTAATAATATATAGACATCGTAATAATATATAGATGATGTCTGTAGTTCCATTTAAGTTTTAGTATGTATTATGCATTTGACTTTTTAGTATTTAGTGGATTGATGTAGCCTACTTATATGTTAATGCTATAGTGGGTTATAATTGTATAGAAGGAATATATTACTCTTCTCAAACTTTAATGGAATAAGGCCTATATCATTTTGGCATGGAAGTGAGTGCACTAAGGTTGTGTTCGAACCTATTAGTTTTTAACCCATTTCTTCCAAAAAAAAGAAATATCTTATTATTGTATGATTAATTAAGTATTAACCAAAATAATTAAGAAATAGATTAACATGATTTTTAAAGCAACTTTCACATAGATTTTTTTATAAAATTTTTTTGTTTAATAGTTTGGGAAACGTGAGCGTGAAAAACGAGAGAGGAGAGATGAAAACTTCCGGATGAATTTATTTATTTTTTTTTAAAAGATTTATAGAAATAAATTCTCATTTTCCTCCTGCCCTACCGTAGGACGAGGCATATAAATCGCCCTACGATAAGACAATCTATGACGTGGCAACCCGCACGAGAGGGCGCGCCATGACAATTTTACAGACGGCCCATTCTCGCTCTTTTCTAGGATGATTTATCGTCGGAAGGGAGCCACCGACAAATTTGTCATGGCACGTCTCTCCCGTCTTGTTCTCATGCCACGTCACATAACCCGTCATACCGTAAGGCGATTTATATGCCCTGCCCTACGGTAAGACGGTAAGACGGGAGGAGTATATTTTTGCAAAATTGAAACGATAATTTATTTTTTAAATCTTTTAAATAAATAAATAAATAAAATTCCTTCCGATCGCAGCCAGATGAAGGAAGCGTAAGATTGTGCAAGTATATGGAGGCCAGAGCGGGCCTGGATATGGCAAAAAAGGCCCAGCCCAATTACTAGCAAAGGTGAGTTACTTGTTTCCTTCACTTCTATTCCAAGTTTTCAATTTTAACGCATCTCACATCCATTGTCATGGATATCATCCGTGATTCATGGGTGTATGTACAAGAATGGGTTTAGCTTAAGTACTCCACTTCTGATAATGAATTCGGGTGAATTCAGTCAGAATCGTTAACAAAAATGCATGTGTGACTGCAAACCTTCACCATGCGCAGTCAGCGAATTCCATAGACACCGTACGTATTTTTCCTGCTACGGCTGATTAGCTAACAGCTGTGTCGAATGTAATTTTCATTTTTACTCTTGCATAGTTGCTGTGAAATACTAGCATGAATATATGTCAGGTTGCCAGATCAGCGGATAACAAAGTACGGAAAAGGCATGGCAGGAGAGACTGCAGCGTACAGTAACTTGTACTCCGTACTGGTCTCCCACGAATGAATGAGGCAGGCCAATTCATCATCGCCAACTGTACTGTTGGGTAGGCAAGGATTACTACCAAAATGAATACCTTCACCCAACTCTGGATCCTGTTCATCATTTCCCTCATTTATATTGCTACCAAGTCACAGACAAACAGCAGATTGAAACGAGAAAGCCCGTAGTTCCATTCTCCAATCGTCCCCGTCTGTTACAAGATCAAACTTGGTCAGGCAATGTAACCCTTTCCAACATTCATGTCAACAATCCAACGATCGTTGCGTTAATTGGACTTATGTCATTGTAAATTTATCAAATTAAAGAAATATCACTACTATTAACGATATCGGCTATGTGTTATTGGTATTTTATAAAATTTGATCCATGCCACATGCCACTGTATACGGCTCGGATGTAATTGGAAAGGACTTTTTCATATTGTATTTTTATATGGACCAAAATACCCCCAACCCTTGTAGGCTGACCAGTGGGACCTATATAACAGACTTATCTTCCCCAACTGTTCCTGCTCAGCAAGGCTGATGGCGGTAGCAGTGGTGGCGCAGTCAACGTTGGGGCTTGCCGGCGACGACGAGACGAGGAACGAGCACCGATGCCGGGGTTGCTGCTGCTACTTCCCCTCGCTGCCCCGATTTGGCCCGCCCGTCCTAACCTCGTCGCCACGCCATCGGGAAGCCGAGGTTACTGCTGCTCATGCTCCTCGCCGCCACGTCGTCGGAAGCCAGCGGTGGGATTTTTCATGCGAGGAACACTGCCAGCTCCCTCGAGCTCCGTAGCAGTGAGATGGTGAAGGGGTCGGCGCTGGAGCTCGCCGGTGACGATGAGACGAGGAGCAACAGTCGCCGGGGTTGCTACTGCTTGCCGCCCCAATCTAGGTGTTGCTGCTCGACGCTCCAGCTCAAGTGCATCGTCGTGGGGGCTGCCACACCATCAAGAAGCCAGCCGCAGGGGCGTCGTTGCCGGCGAGCCCCAGTGCCGACCCCTCCACCACTGTCGCCGTCGCCGCCATATCGCTGCTAGAATCATCGAGCTAGAGGAAGAATTGGAAAAGAAGAAGGTTTGACATGGGGCTCTCACTAGTCAGCCTGCAAAGGCTAGGACCATTTTTATCCGTACGAAAATATAAAAATACTATATTAAAAAAACATGGTCCAACTGTGTGACATATACAATGATATGGTTCAAATTTTATAAAATATTAAAAATACGTAGCTAATATCATGAATAGTAATGATATTTTTTTAAATTTGGTAAAGTTGCAATAGCATGATTCAATTAACCCTTAAAAATCGGACAATGAGCTTTGTTGACTGAAAAACTGCAGTTGGTGCTGCCCTGCAATTTTGTTAGTAACAGACAGGTCGTCCAGCCATCGTTCAGTCAAGGCGACCCAAACAAGGGGGCTTTCTGCAAAATGTTGTCGATTGCAGCCTCGTAGCCATTGGATGCTTTTCTCTGTGCGCACCGTCTCCTCTACCAATCCAAACCCTCGAGACCTCGCCGCCGCTGTGGTGGCCGTCGTCCATGGCTGTCCGCCTCCGCGCACGCGTCAGGCCACCGGGTCGATCGCCACATCCCCATCCTGAGTGTGTCAGTGTCATTGGATGCAATGGCGAAATTGGCATCAACTGTAAGTCTGCATCTGTTTTTGTTTGTTTTTTTTTCCCTTCGTTCCAGCTTCTGCTTGTTGATCGAGTCATCAACTGATCCCAAGACACAGCAGACTGTTGTAAGCATGGCATTGGCACGAGAGAGACGTGCACTGCAGTGTTGTGCAACACTGGGCATTGCAGGCAGAGAGCACAGCACAGTAACTCCCTACTGTACACTGCAATTTACCAGGGCCAATTTAAGCCAGTTACAAACCAAAATGAATGCATTCACCGCTCCTCTGAACCCTGCTCATCCTCTCCTTTCCGCCATTATTAATGCTACCAACAAACAAACAACCAATCAGACAACATGAAGAAGAAGAAGAAAGCCCACACAGTTCCATTCCACAATTTTTTTCCCCATCTGATATTCTGATATCATATGACAGACACTTCATCAAGGCAATGCAGCTGCTCCCAACACCCCAGGTCCACAATGTGATTAGCCAGGAGCAACGTGTTGTAGGTATGTTTGCTTGGCTGCTTGCTCTCTTTCTCAGTCTCACACACATCACATTCACACACACAGTGTGCAATTTGATTTGGTTTGTTGCTCCATGATTGGGGAATATTCAGGACCATTGCCCTGCATATATGTTCCTTTGCCCCACTCATGCAATCACCATCCCCCATTTAATTCATCTAAGCAACTCTTATCAGGAATGTGCTACTAGTTTCATCAGAAATGCTCAACGAATAATCACTGTAGTCCCTTCTGGCAAGAGTCCTTGCAAATTACCCTTTATAACTAAAAGCATCAGGGAGTAGAGGGAAGTTAACCATCACATCAGGTGGTGAAGAACACCAAAGAAAGAGAGGTACTCCAGCCCTTTATTTCCTGTGATGGATTGAAGATGTTCAACAACCAATTCCTGACTATCATCATCATTCCCCAAACTATAGCTAGCAAACCCCTTTTCTGCAACTCCAAGGCTGCAGTGCACTGCACAAGCCAAAGGGTTAGAGAGGTCAGTGTCTTTCCAAGCTGACCTCGTGCCAGTAGCTCCCCCATGCTACCACAAGAGAACAAGAGACAACAGGTCCCTCTGCTGCTAGAAAAGGACTACTCCTTCTCATTGGGGCCAATGCTGGGCCCTGGGGACAAGAAAAGATTGGGCCCTTTGCTTGCTTGGACCCATGGAGGAGAGCAGATTAGAGTGTAGAGAGAGAAAGAGAGAAGCTTTTGTGGTAGTAGCAGTAGAAGAAAGAAGCCATGCCAATGCCATGCATCACCCCATCATGGCAAGAAGGCAAAGGTGGTCTAAAGGCATTGTTGGGAAACGAATTTATAGCCTGCCTTCTCTCCCCACTCTGCCTGTGCCCAAATCCCAACCCCTCTCTCACTCCACAACACCATAATGAGTATAGTAGTGTAAGTTAGAAGCAAGTGATTCATCATCAATGTGTAATTGCATCATCAGGTGGGTCTATGTTCCAATCCTTGATTGAAAGTGATGTCTTTGCTTCAAGATTGCCACATTGGCACATAACCAACTTTGGAAATGTGACTAGGAAGCTAAATCAGTTACTACTACTTCTAATAATGAAATATGGCATTGGTTGGTTGGAAATGCAGGTGCCCAGTGCCAAAAACTGCCACTCTTTAGCAAAGTAAACAAAGTATCAATGTGTAGTGATCTGGCAGTGAATAAACAGCAATCATTCAGACATACTACTATTTTGCATAAAGCGGGTAGGCCAATAAGATGCAAACAAATGGTAGAGAATGCCAGCATTAGAAGGAAAAAAAAACATGCGAAACTACTTAGGAATGCTACCAACTGAAGGCAAATCCCAACCAAAACATTCGTGATGATATTGTAATGAAGAATATGCAAGACAACGACATCCAGGTAAACAATGCCCAAGAAGCCTGTTTGGCTTAGGTTAGCCAGGAACAAAAAATAAATAGCAAAACTAGTGGAGTGGGATTTCTTGATGGGGATGGTCAAATAAGAAAAGGTTATACTGGCCGAAGTGTCCAGGAAGCAAGACTTTTAAAAAGCTAATAACCATCATGGACGGAAAGGTGAAAATGATGTTAAAAAGTAAAACCATGTATATCCAGTAGATGCCGTATACAGGAATAAGTGAATTCCATAATGAGATTATTGTAATGCAAAAATGTTAGAAAAGTGATACACCAATGTCTAAATGAGCAGTGTAGGTCAGTGGTTTCAAATATTTCAGAAGAAAAGAATTAGCAGGATTTAGATGGCATGAACTAAAACCACTAACATAGTGACTTTCTAGTACACAACTCCTGTGCTACCCATCATTAGTTCATTGCTGATGCTTTGGCATTCAGATCAACCCTCAAGTCATTTTCTGGAGGAAATTAGGAACATTAACTTAAATGTGCATGTAAATTCTCATGGTAGATGGACACTAACAATATTATTCGGTGATCATTTGACAATGCTACACTAGCAACAATCTAATTAAACTCACTAACCGCCAGATATTTCATTTTGTTTGACAATGCTACACTATCAAGAATCTAATTGAACTCACTAACCACCAGATATTTCATTTTGTGATCAACGATCATATGATAAGAACTGCATTTCTAATGTCAGTAAGGATCCTTTTACCTGTTCTCCCAAAACAATGTCAGCAAGGATTAAGGAGCACTACAAAATTGCAAAATAAACTAAACTGGCGAGAATGGTTAACTGGAGCATGAACAGAATAAAAGCTAAAGCTAAGCTGCACATTAGTAACTACCACTGTGTGGAGATCTGGCAATTAGTGATCAGAATTTTTTTTGATTTTTCTTTTCTCATAATTGACCAAATTGAGCAGCTAAAGAAGCAAAAGGACTAGGTAATGGCACCTAAGTAAGATCAAGTGATACTTCAGCTCTATAAATTCCCCCTCAATACTAACGGCCCGAAGCCTGAATTGGGCGCCAAGCAGAGGCAGTGAGAAGGCACAGGTCCTTCCATCCAAGCTTCAGAGCGCCATTCTCCTCAATGAGCGTGTACCCGTCAGAAGGGAACATCCCAAGCAGCAGCGCGGCCTGAGCAGCAGCATTTCCAGCAAGCGACGACACACGGAAGCCTGACTGCGCAAGCTTCTCGCGCCAGCTCCCAAACTTAACATCCCCGGTGCGTGCTGGACCACCAACGGCTAGCACATTGCGGATCTCCCGCGACAAGAGTTGTTGCTCTACAACATGCCGCTCCGGGCTGTCCTCGCTGTAACTCGCATCAAGCGAATCGAACAATGCTGAATAGTAGTGGATGGCCTCCACAAAACGTGCCAGGAAGGAGCCTGAGTGGCTCAGATCCTGCTCCACCATTGTTACAACCTTTGGCGCCAACCTGATTTGTGGTCCACAGAGTCAAGATCAGTACATAAATTTATTATGATTCTGTTCGACAAGAATAACTCAACCAGCAACATTTAGAACTATAAATGATAACAATAAGTTCTGAAGGTCCGGGTGTGTCCGTTCATTAGAGTTGGGAAGAGACCAAACGGAGCGACTCATTAGCACATGATTAATTAAGTATTTTTTTTAATTTTTTTTTGAAAAATGGATTAATATAATTTTTTAAAGCAACTTTCGTATAAAAACTTTTTAAAAAAACATACCGTTTAGCAGTTTGAAAAACGTGCGCGCAAAAAAAAAATGAGTCGGGAAAGTTGGGTGAAGAACTCACCCTTACGGAAAAAGAAATTGGTTGCCTTCATGGTTTTTGCAAGTACAGTGGGACATATCTATTGCAGTCCACTACTATGTGATCTAGTATGAACTGTGTAGATTGCAGCCATTTCAATTTAATAATCAACATTTGTGGCACTTAGAACTAGAAAGCTGAGACCTTTTGGCATGAAAAGTTGGTCATGATGATAAAAACTTTTAGCTCGTTCATAGTGATCCGCAAACCAAACGGAGGAGAAATCTTTCCCACTTCTCGGATCACCAAAGACCATGGAGAAGCTTGATACCACAGAACCACTAGAAAGTTGCAACCTTTTTAAGCCTAAAAAGTTGGCCATAATGACATACTTTTAGGGCTCCAAAACCTTTTTTTACTACTCCTTAATCATCCTATGGTGATCTAGGGTTAGTACTACTAACCACTGAGGTGATGATGCGTAGATATAGGTCACAATGTCAATGAGAAGTATAAGGTGTAAAGTAGCCATGATTCCGGGGCCCGAGTTGACAAGGGAAGAAAGAAGAAAAGCATAGGAGTACTGGTACTGTACCTCTGGATGAGCCAGAGCGTGTTGGAGTCGGAGCCGGTGACATCGTAGAGCGAGTGGCGCAGCCAGTGGACGGCGACGGCCTCGCGCCGCGTGACGCCCAGCTTCTCCGGGTCAAGATTCCCGGCCTTGTCAGCCACCGGGCAGAACTCGAACGGCAACCCCAGCGTGTCGGCGAAGTCCGACAGCCGCTTCCCCGTCGCCTCCAGCGCCTCCATGGACGCCCCCAGCCCGGTGAGCTTCACCCGAGGCGGCCCCCCCGGTCGCGACGCCAGGATGTGGAAGAGCCCCGGCCACTGGAGCCCCTGCATGATGTCCAGGTCGATGATGTGCACCCTCTCCTCCCTCTCGAACGCCTCCTGAATCGCCTGGTTCGCCGTGAAGTGTGAGAACTTCACGAACGGGCTGATGCCGTTGAACACCTGGAACGCCGCGGCGACACGGCCGTGGAGGCGCGCGGCGGCCGGCGACGGGTTGGGCAGCGGCGCGTACAGCCCCAGGCAGGAGCTGACGAGCCGCGCCGACATGGCCTCCGCGAAGTAGGCGGCGACGCGCTGCGTGGAGGTGCCGAACGGCGTGGCGAGCTCCGCGATCTCCAGCAGCGCGCGGTGCGCCTCGTCGAGGTTGTCCGCGTTCACCGACTCCGCGCACTGCAGCAACAGCGTCAGCAGGTGGAGGCCCTCCTCGTCGCGCTGCTTCCGCCGCTGCTCCTCCTTCCGCTCCTTGGCGGCCGCAGCCGCCGCAGCGGCGGCGGCCGCGGCAGCAGCGGCGGTTTCCTCCGCGGAGGGAGGTTTCGGCGACTGCGGCTGGGTGGGCTCCTGCTCCTGACACTGAGGGTCGCGGCGGCGCTTGTCGGACTGCGGCGGCGGAGGGGGAGGAAGCGCCGCGACGGACGTGGGTGCGGGTGGCGCCGTGGCGTCGGGAGGGAGGAGAGCAGGCTGGTGGGGAGGATGCGGCGGCGGCGGCGGGGCGGGGTCGGAGGTGAGGAGAGAGCGGAGGCGGAGCTCGAGGATAGAAGCGAGGTCGGGATTACAAGGGCGGATGATCTCACGCACGTTGTGGATGAGCTGCGCGACGGAGACCGCGGCGCCGCTGCTGGCGATGATGTCGCGGATGATGCCGTCCACCCAGGCCGTGCTGGGCGGCCCTCCCTCCGCCGGCGCCACCTGCTGCGGCGGCGCGGGCGCGGCGAGGTCCATCTCCGTCTGGTGGAACGCCGGGAGCTGCGTGGGCAGCGCGGGGAGCTGCGCGCTGGCAGAAGACGGCAGCGCGCCCGCCGCGGCCGCTGTGACATCGGATAGGTCGCCGGTGACATGGCGCCGCGGCGGCGGCAGGTCCATGTCGGAGGCGGGGCGCTTGCGTACCATGGCTGCGGCGGCGTGGTGTTGTTCTTGGTGGTCTAGGTGGTGGAGGTAGAGGAGGAGGTGGTGGTCGGAGGGGAGAGGAGGCAGCAAGGAGGAGGTGGTGGCATGAGAGGAGGAGGAAGAAGAATAAGAGGAGTGGGTGGCGGAGGAAGACGAGGGGAAGAGGAGGAGGGAGGAGGAGCCCATCTAGAAACGCCAAGGGGAAGCGGCCGCGGGCATGGCGAGCGCGCGCGGGAGGGACGGAACAAGCCCAACGCTTGCGCTTGTGTTGGATGGAATTTTTATGGAATTTGGCGCGGCGCAGGCGAGGCGAGAGGGGAGCGGAGTAAAGAGGAAGAGGCCGAGAGGATAGCACGAGACGAGACGGAGCATTGAGAGAATCAGAGAAGGGTAATTTATGGGAGAAGAGTCTCTAGTCTCTACTGGGCTAGTAGCCTAGTACCAGCGTGTCATTGTATCCCCTTCTTTTTCGTTTTCCTTTTCACCTTTCCCATGGTTGATTACTCGACACTCGTACCGATGTTTGTCCCAGTAGTAATGTTCACACTTAACATGTAATAATGGCTCTGTCAATATCATATCATGTGTGGATGTTCCACACTACAGGTCAAATACGGTGCGTTTTCTGTAAAATAAATTCTATAAAACAATTGTTTTAAAAAATCATATTAATTTATTTTTTAAATAAAATTTAGCTAATACTTAATTAATCATGTGTTAATCAGGGGAGAAGTTTCCGACTACTACCAAAGAACACTGCCTAAGAACATAGAATTCTTGAAACACAATAATTGAAAAACACAAAATTAAAAAGTCATGACACCTTAAATCCAAGAAAATAAAAAATTATAGAAAAGTTGTGAAACAGTTTGGATGAACATAGGAAAACACACATGATTTAAAAGAGAGACACGGTCAAAGGACTAAAATCCAAGATGTTGGAGCTTATATTAGTAATCCTTAAAAAAAATCCCATAAAACATGTCGTTCCATATAAATTTCAAAGAAATTCAGATATCCAATTATTTGTTCCAAAGAGCCTCGTAATAGTTTTTCTAATAGGATTTAAGTCCTTGAAATTTCACTGTTTTCCTTTGTTCAAAAGGAGCTCCAAAAGAAAAAAAAAGAAAAATATAGGAAATTGATTGATTAATTAAGTGAAATTTCAGTAAACTCCTAGGTCCAAAGGAGTAATAAAAAATGTTAATGTTTTCCCCTTAAAACCCCCATCACACCTCCCCCACTTTGGTTGAAATTGACCAATTAAACTTCAATCAAACAAGTTAAATTACACCCGTTTCATGGTTTTATTTATTTATTAAGTAGTACTCTTTTCGTTTTAAAATGTAAGATGTTTTAATTTTGTCATAAGTCAAAATTCTGTAAGTTTAATCAAGTTTTAAAAAATATAGCATTACTTTTTATACCAAGCAAATATATTATAAAAATATATTCAAAGATGGATTTAATGAATTTATTTGGCATTGTAGATGCTACTACTACATTCTACAAACTTAGTTAATTTTTTGACAAAAATGACTTCTAACATAACCAAAACATCCCACATTCGAAAACGGGGTAGTACACCTGTACTTTAGCAGGGATTTCCGTGTGATGCACCCGTCACAACTCACAAAGCGCCAAATATTACCCCTTGAACGTTGATGGAGTCGTTGAGCTTGATGATCCTAGCAGCTTACCAGTAGTACTAATTTTCTTTTTATCTTTTGACTACTAAAACTTTACCACTAGTAGTGCTTTAAATTTGGATTGCACTCTAAGCTCTATACGTGACATGATCACAAGCATACGACGGGTGAGTTAATGGGCTCCCGACATGGAAAACAACACGATGAATTAACATATCATTAATTAAAAATTAGTTTAAAAACTTTAAAAATAAGTTAATATGATTTTTAAAGCAACTTTAATATAAAAACTTTAAAAAAAATAAAAAAACATCTACATGAAAAACAAGAAAGATAAATTTGGAACACGCACAAATGAACTCAGGTTACTCTATGTCCTACTCCCTCCATCCAAAAAAGTTCATGTTTTCACTCATCTCAAACATATATTAAAAAAAAGAACACCCCTACTTTATTAAATCCTACTACAATTATTTTTCGTTTTATCTATATTGAGTGCAATTACTTTTACATACTTTTTATGTATATGGATGCTAAAAATAAACTTATTTTAAAACAAATGAAATGGGTTAAAACTAATCTTATTTTAGGACGGAGAAAACAGAGATCACAGACACTAGAGAAGTTTGTCATGCGAATTCATCGAAATTAAGCGGGGATGGATTATATTCTTTTGCATTTCAAAATTCTCACCAGAGCTTCGAGGCAAAAACTTCAAATAGTAAGGACCCTTTTGATTTGTAGGAAAAACATAAAAATTTTGAAGGATTTCAATCCTATAGAAAATTTTTCTATAAAGTCCTTTCAAACAAAGGATTAAATCATATCTTATTTTTTAAAATTCCTATAAAATGAACAATCCTATAAAAATTTTGAAGAAAACTTAGCAAGAGCTTCAACCTCTTGAAAAAAAATTCGAGCCTATCTCTTTCATCCGATTCATGTATTTTTCCTATAATTTAATCAAACAGTCATTTCTGTATTTTTTCTGTGTTGTTGTAATTCTCTGTTTTGTATTTGTATTACTGTCAGAATCTTGTGTTGTTTTTATTTCTTTGTTTTTTCATTTCGATGATTCAAAAGGATCTCTAAAATACAGAAAATGAAGAAAAATATTACCGCTGAAAAATGTGTGGCCATTATTGTGACGCTATATTAATCTATCGTGTAGAAACTAGTAGAAAGTGGGAAATAAGGTAGCGATTCCGATCATTTGATCGCGCCTGCCTGTTGACTGGCACCGACTTGGGTTGCTTGCAGAAAACAAAGTTTGGGTATGCATATTTGGCACGCGGCGACATTTGTTGTTGGCCCATGTCAAAAGGGTCTGTGAAACGTTCTTGTCAGCGAGTCTTTTGAGCATTCATGGATGATCGATCGATCCATGGATCATTCGATATGTAGGTTGTTGGGGTCGGCAGGCCGGAAAGATGTCCATCTTTTCATTTTAACCAAGAGAAAGGCTAGCTAAGCTGGCTCATGTAGTAGAGCTACTACCTTGGTACTCCCACTGTCCAACCGATATGAACATTTCTGGCATATAAAATTTATCCGTAAATTCATTTCATGATTTCTTGCATTTATTGTTATATCGCTAGCACAATCTTTCTCGGTTAAATAAACTTTCACGATACCTAAGCAGTTCCACCTTAAAATAAATCCCCATTAAAAAACTCATAGAAATAAAATACTTATATTTGTGAAAAAAAAAGTAGTCAAATTATTGTAGGGGTGAGCATGCACACGGTTTGTGTGATTTCTTTGGTTCGGTTAATTTCTTCAATATATTGAAACATCAGTTTCTTGAAATAACAGTTGAGTTAACAAGTGTGAACAAAACAAACTAAGGGTGTGTTTATCCAGGGGTGTAAAATTTTGGCGTGTCACATCGGATATACGGACACACATTTGAAATATTAAACATAGACTAATAACAAAACAAATTACAGAATCTGTCTGTAAACTATGAGACGAATTTATTAAGCCTAATTAATCTGTGATTAGCAAATATTTACTGTAGCACTGGAGTAATTAGGCTTAAAAGATTCGTCTCGCAATTTACACGCAAACTGTGTAATTAGTTATTTTTTTTATTTATATTTAATACTCTATACATGTATCCAAATATTCGATGGGACAGTTTTAAAAAATTTAGTGAAGGATACAGGGGTCTAACGTAGTTTCGTTTGGTTACATGGACCGAACTAATCTCGAGAACAAAGATGAAGGAGGTGCACACAACGCTGGCAGAGCGATGTGGGGACAGTGCCTAGGAATGGAGGCCATTGCGGATGTCACTGGCCGATGACGAGATGGACGGTGATGAAGGCTATTGTGAAGGGAGCCAGCGATAGAGAGATGGAAAATGATACTTGCTACGAAAGATCAGGATGGTCAGAGAGGAGAGCAGGACTAAAGGCACGATGGCAGAAGGCAAAGCCGACGGATTGGTGAGGCTGCAAGGTGTGGGGCACCTATGTTGCGTCTCATGAGCGTTGAAGGGTTGCGACGCTAGAGTTGGATGTCTTAGGGATTAGGGTTATGCTTTTCATTAGTCTTAGTTGATGGTAGCTTTGTTTTTTTCGGGTTACTCAATTTTCACTTATTGAAGATTGAACTAAACACCAGAAACTAAACTAGGCAAACAACCAGAGATTAAAAAAAAAGACGGGCTTTTCAACTTGGTTCAGTGCAGACTACGGTTAATTTGTGCCCACCCTCAATCAAATGTGATTCTCCTGCTTCGTCGCCATTTCAATAGATAGCCTGAGATGCACGCACACGGTTTTCTATTGTGATATGTATCCCACGGCTAAGTTTCTCTTCACTACTTGCATTAGCATTACACCTTCTTAAAGAACAGTATTTCAAGCTTCATTAATTAAAAGAACCATCTTCGAGCTCACCATTTCAAAAATATAGATCAAAAAGTGCACCCTCCTTTTTTTCTGTTTCAAAAACACACATATGTAGTAATGGCGTATATTATGTTCTTTAAAAAATTTTCTGGAACGAAGCTAGCAGGAAACACTTGTTATCGCCCATCAAGGCTCGACGACGCTGTGAGCTCTACCACTAGGGTTGTGTTCTTTCTCCTTCTTTTCCAACTCATCTCTTTCATTTTTTGCACGCACACATTTTTCAAACTACTAAACAGTGCGTCTTTTTTTACAAAAGTTACTTTACAAAATTATATTAATATATTTTTTAAGTTTTTTTTGTTAATATTTAATTAATCATGCGCTAATAGATAACAACATTTTTCGTGCGAGAAGATGGAGTTTTAACTCTACATCCGAACACACCCTAAGTCATCTCCACAAAGTTAGAAAAACCACCTCACGTTTAATGCCTAGAACGTAGCAGTAAGTCTAGGTAATAATCTGTTAATTTCAATACCATTGCTAGTTCATTGTTCATTTGACGCAGGACATAAGAGACTGTGAGGCTAGGTAATCTGGTACGCATAACAAGGGAAGGGAGGGGTCAAGGGGATATGGGGAAAGATGGCTGTAGGTAGAGAGGGTGCTTTGTGCATTGGAATTGGACCCCGGCAGGCAGGCTTTCTGGCGCTGTCTTCTTCACTCGTCGATCCACTCCACCTCCACGCGAGGATCGATCGATCGATGATCACCAACATCGATGTATGTATGCATCGATCCTGTCTTCGGGGTGGAAAGGGTCTCTCCTTTTGTTGGTCCCTCCTGTCCAATTCTTTCGTCACTTGCTCTTGTTCCTTCTCATTTTGCAGCCTCATCACCTGCTGCTTGCCTCGTGCCGTCTCGCTCTTCTTCGCATCCATCCAACGCAGCTCAGTCCAATGATACTCTCTTACCAATGTACTACAAGTACTACACATGTGATCAAGCTGGCTTCAACCCCCAACCATAAACACCATATGCATGCAGAGTTGCTCTTCCTCTCCATTGATTAATCCATTGATTAGGAGTTTAGAGGAGTAGTCAGCTGAGCTCCCGTGTCGATCGATGACAACGGTAGGATCGATACGCAGTTGCCCTTTTACTGCACTATTCGTCTGAATCCATATGTATCTAGCTGCTGCACAATAACATTGGCAGTGTTGCATCGAGCCAATATTGGCTGCAATCTAGCTCAGCTGCTCACTTCCCTGGCTAAGCTGCACGCTGCTTCTTCCTGCGCTCTTCTGTATACTGTATATATAAGACAAACAAGCTGCTGCTGCTGCTGCCTGTAACTGACTCAGGTCACGCGCTCCTCGGCTAATCCTGCGGCTGCCAATCCTGCTCAATTCCTTTGTAATCTTGTCCATAATACTACTCTGTATGTCTGTAGCGCTCACCGCCACCGATCGTCGATCACCTGGCCGAGGCAGCAATGAATATCTTCACGATTCCCATACCAGCCCAGTACTGCCTCTGCTCGTCAGTCATCAACTACAAATGCACCAAGTACACATACTCTGCCTAAATACTGTGTGTTCATTCATTGAACAATACTGCTCGTGATTGTACAGTGCAACTCAGCATCAGCTTCAAATGCCATCACTAACACTAACACAGCAAGCACGAGTAAATAAATGGTGCTTGCTCTGCTTCTGTTCAGGCTTTGAAAATACTGCTATGGTACTCCAGCCTTTTTATTTAAGAAAGTTGCAGGCTTTAACAATACTAGTGTGCAGTATAGCAGTCGGTTAGGTTCATTTGAATTGCAGGAACGAAAAAACAAAGAAATATAAAAAATACAGAATTCTAACAGAAGGAATATAAACGTAAAACAAAGGATTACAAAACACAGAAATGACTATTTGATTGAACCACAGAAAAAACACACAGGAATCGGATAAGAGAGATAGACTCGAAGGATATTTTGCAAGAGGTTAGACCTCTTGTTAACTTTCTTTCAAAATGTTTATAAAATTATCCATTTCATAGGATTTTTAAACTATAGGATAGGATTCAATTCTTTGTTTCAAAGGACTTCATAAAATTTTTTCATAGGATTCAAATACTCCAAAATTGATATATTTTTTCTATAAATCAAAGTGTCCTTAGTAATTGGCTAGCTAGACAAGCTAATAGTATGATCAATCGCAGTTCAGTAGCCATTGACTGTACTAAGACTACCAACAATGGTCAATGCACACACTGATGACTAATGCATGCATAGTTGCCTACTTTCTTTCTTCATTCAGTTTTTTAGTTAGTAGAGTACTAGTATAACAGTACTGATTAAAGTGGCAGCAGTATAGTATATATCTTCAGGGGATCGTAGCAAGGTAGGTCAACCATGACACTGACAGTCGTAGCAGTAGCCATCACTCCGGATTAGAAAGTGTAGTACTAGTAAACCAGCTTTTAACTTTATAGCCATCTCGAGAACAAAACTAACGAAATCATGGAATAATCAAAGTAGTATTATACAAGTGGTGGAAATTAAGACCATATAACTATTTTTTTTACAAATGGCAAAAGTGTATCACTGGCATCAATTTACAGCGTTAAATTTTATCTCTACGTATTAGACTATCTTTTTGTGGATAACCATTGAAATTGATTGTTAACTGGAACACAAATGCTGGAAGGGTCTGGAAAAACATTAGGCTTTTTAGGCAGAAAATGGCTTCAATCTGTTCAAGACATTACTTAATTGCTTAGCTGGTCACTGCTATGATGGCATTCCCAATTCACAGTTGTGAGAGTTAGACCCTGTTCAGATCATCCGTCAAATTTTTACACCCCGTCATATCGAATATTTAGACGCATGCATAGAGTACTAAATATAAATGAAAAAAATAACTAATTACATAGATTGCAACTAATTTACGAGATGAATCTTTTAAGCCTAATTGCTCCCTGTTTTGACAATGTGGTGCTACAGTAAACATTTGCTAATGATAAATTAATTAGGCTTAATAAATTCGTCTCGCTGTTTACAGGCGGATTCTGTAATTTGTTTTGTTATTAGAGTACGTTTAATACTTTAAATGTGTGTCCGTATACCCGATGTGACACGCCAAAATTTTACATCCCGGATCTAAACACACTCTTAGTAGCCTTTTTTCTCTAAAAGAAAAGAATGTAGGCCCTGTTTAGATCCTCCGCCAAATTTTTACACCCCGTCACATCGAATATTTGGACACATGCATGGAGTACTAAATATAAATGAAAAAAATAACTAATTATACAGATTGCGACTAATTTGTGAGACGAATCTTTTAAGCCTAATTGCTCCCTATTTTGACAATGTTGTGCTACAGTGAACATTTGCTAATGACTGATTAATTAGGCTTAATAAATTTGTCTCGCTGTTTACAAACGGATTCTGTAATTTGTTTTGTTATTAGAGTACGTTTAATACTTCAAATGTGTATCCATATATCCGATGTGACACGCCAAAATTTTATACCTCTCAAAAACACTCGTAGTCAGTAGCCTTTTAGGTGAGCGTTTGACTCGATCTAAAAAGCTTTGGATATACTTCTATCGTAGTAACAAAATCCAATAGAGACTGTGTGTCCTGAGTCCTCCCGAGTCCTTAGCATCAGGAACTCTGTTCTTAAAAAAAAAACTTTTTTTTACTTGCCATTTATAACAAGCATCAAGGTAATATTTAATATTTACCATAGATAATTTAATTATAGCTAAAAAAGTTTTACGTACGTTGGAAAGGATGGTAGCAATTTTTTTCACACAAGAAGAGGGAGTAGGGAAGGAGAGAAGAGAGGTAGATAGCCTAGCGACAGAATCAGTTGAAGGTTAGAATTTCTTTTAAGAAATAATACAACTTTAATATAAAATTATAAAATAGATGTCCATTCATAAAAATCATAAATTTAGCATCCTGTCGAAGTACATATCGAACTATGTTTGTTCGACAGAGTGTTAAATTTATGATTTCAGACAACCAACATCTACTTTTATAATTTTTTATTAAAGTTGTATTATTTCTAAAAAAATATTTTTAAGGTGAGAGTAGTTATTCATATTAAGAGATCAGGGGAGTAGGAGAGGCCGGGGAAGGAAAGGGCCACGACGGGTGGACGCCTGTGAGATGCGCAACTTAATAAGTATAGCAAACGCGTTGTTTAGCGCTACTGTGGAGTATGAACTTTCTTGGTTACTTTTTCTTACTGTGCTAAAACATGCGTTGACATTTTACACATAGTAAAGCTAAATATTCATCACATAAAAATGATATTAGAAGATTTATCAATGGAACTATTATTTTTAGATCATTGCGTTTATATGTTTCATTAGGGCATGTCCAACAGACTAGCCAAAAGCAATATCTAAATTTAGTGATTTTATCATTTTCTAAAATGAATCTTCCCTTTAAAAAGTAGACTACTCCAAGAGACTCTGTAAACTATGACTCTTTATATTTAAAACTTGCCACGTCATCAGATTTTCTTTGAACCGATCCATTTCACGATCTCGTTCGCCGTATTTTCGGATCGCTAGACTCTCTCCACCTCGCGGCACCGCCTGGAACTCATCGATCGAAGTTCCGCAGCAGGGGCCTGGCCGCTGATTGCCGGATGCCTAGACACCATCAACGCTCATGTCCATAGCAGGCCACACGGAAGGAAAGAGTCGCCCAGCCATCAGTACGCAGGGGCCGGCCGGCAGCCGCGCGGCTTGAAGGGCGTCACGGCAGCCTGCTGGTGGCTGCCCCAGCCGTCGAGGAGGTTTGTTTAATTTGGCCATATTTCGTATAGATTGACACAGATAATTTGTCTCGGTTGATTAGATAATTTGTCCTTATATCCTACAACTCAAGGTGTGTCAACGATGGATTCTGAAGATGAATTCTACGACTGTGTATACGATGAAGTGCTTGAGTCATCATCTTCGGAAGATGATGATGATTTATATATTACTGCCGCACACATAGTAGCACAGTCCAATGACAATCAACCATATCGTCGAGGTTCTATTGACGGACATCGCGTATTGAATCGTGATAGGCAGTCCGGGCACTGCAGACTTTTTGAAGACTATTTCTCAGATGATCCTACATATGGGGCAAACTACTTTAGACGGAGGTTTGTACTTTTCCCTTATATGAAATTTATTTTGTACAAACGTGTGCCTAATTAATTTGTCTTCTACCATAGATTTCGAATGAGGCGTCATGTGTTGTTCGCATAATGAATGCTGTTGAGGAATATGACGACTACTTTGTACAAAAGAGAATGCAGCCGGTACCCTAGGATTGTCTTGTTTGCAAAAGGTGGTGGCCGCATTTCGAATGATAGCTTATGGTGTAGCGGCTGATGCAACAGATGACTATGTACGTATTGGGGATAGCACTGCTCTAGAAAGTTTGAGAAGGTTCGCCATAGCTGTTGTTCAAGTATTTGGATCTGAGTACATGAGATTGCCCAATGAACAAGATACTGCTAGATTACTTGCAATTGGTGAGAGTAGAGGATTTCCGGGAATGCTTGGGTCCATAGATTGCATGCATTGGACTTGGAAAAATTGCCCTGTTGGATGGAAAGGTATATATCGGGGACATACAAAGGAGGCTACGGTTATACTAGAAGCAATTGCCTCTAAAGATCTTTGGATCTGGCACACATTCTTTGGGATGCCAGGCTCGCATAATGATATCAATGTTCTTCAAAGATCTCCTGTATTTGCAAGGCTTGCTGAAGGTGATGGTCCACAGGTTAATTATAGCATCAATGGGAATGATTATACAATGGGTTATTATCTCGCAGATGGCATATAGCTTTCTACTGATGGATGGTACTGCTAAGACTACTATAGTAATTTAGAACTAGGACACACTGAATCAGATGACACAAATGCCAGATACAGACTTGCACTGCTACTCAGTAAGTTACTGAACTGACCTGAATCAGGAGGATGGAATAGCAGCAAAGCAGCAACAATCTATCATGACAAGACTACAGAACATTTCAATTGGCGCCATAACAAAGAACCACCAAAGAGCGGGTCAGATAAGCATTACTGACAGTCAATTATCTCAGTTTACTTCAGTGATCTCAATTTGCACAAAAATAATAACCAATTTCAGTACGTAATATACTAATATGTGGAGGCTAGAGACGAGTAATATCCAGAGATCAATCATGACAATCCATGGAACACAGAGGACCAAAATTCATCCATAGCTACAAAACATACTGACAAACGAAATTAAATTACCAAGACCTCACTCCTCACCAGATAATTCGTCGACAACACCCTGTGACGCATCTGCGTAGGGGAACTGTTGCAGTTGACTAGCGTCTGAGAAGCGGGCCTGCGATGGCTGGCCACTGCCGGCGGGAGGAATCGCCCGACGCCGCATCAATCCGACCCCTCCGTTCTCCATCCATTCCAAATCCACATGGCCCTCGCTACCAACGGAGTCCTGGCTTCCTTGGCCCAAGGAACCGCCGGCGAACTGGGCCATCGGAGAGGATGTCCGGCCAGCCAGATTGCCATATCCTCCGTGCATAGGTCCTGGAGCACGGGGTCGCGGAGGCAGCGACATGGCGCTGCCGGTGATTGAAGAAGGGAACGGGCGCAAGGATCGTGGCAGAGGTAAGCTGAAGATGTGTGCGCCGGGGTCGCTATCGCACGGGAAGAAGGGGAAAGCCGCGCAAGAAGAAGAAGAAAGCGCGGGGAAGGAGCCGCCTCGCGCGCGGGAACGAATTTCTGGCGCGCCAGAGGCCGGATGGCGAGTTGCACGGGCTATCCAGATATAGAGAGCGGAAGTCCATGGATAGCCAGCTATCCAATTTAGAGAGTCAAATAAAGAGTCCGTTGGAAACAAGTTTTTGCTAATACTAGCTATATTTAGATTTAGAAAACCTTTTGGCTAGTCTGTTGGACATGCTCTTATAACATAATTGGAAAAGGTATGTACCCTCTTTTTTAAACAAGTTCAAAAGCTTTGTCCTATTTCACTATTGATAGAACACGGCACCAACCTACCAAGGGGGCCGAAAACACCAGCAGAAAAGGTATATAGCAATCAAATACAAAGCTTAAGTAAAAACATGAGAGAGTATATAGTAGTAACTAGTTTTGGGGGAGCAGCAACCAGAGTTGATAAAAATGCAATCGATTGGTGTGTGGAATTATGGATAGGAAACGATCGAGGGGTGGATAATTTAACTGGGGTAGGGATGGATCGGAAAAAGCTTGAAGGGGCAAATGGGATCCAGCAATCAGCATACATGTACGATCATATATATCAGAGCAAACATACAAACTAGCTACGAAACAAACGACTTGATCACGAGAGTATCCATATCCAAGGGTATGTATATATGCTTGACAAGCAACAATATATAGGCCGTGTTTAGTTGCAAATTTTTTTTTTTTACAAAAACATCACATCAGATATACGGACACACATTAAACGTCAACTAATAACAAAACAAATTACAGATTTCAATTGTAAACTGCGAGACGAATCTTTTGAGCCTAATTAAGCCATCATTAACACATGTGGATTACTGTAGCACTTATGGCTAATCATGACGTAATTAGGCTCAAAAGATTCATCTCGCAATTTACAGTCGAACTGTGCAATTGATTTTTTTTTCGTCCACATTTGATGCTCCATACATATGTCCAAACATTTGATGTGACGGAAAAATTGGAAGTTTGAAAAAAAAATTTTGGGAACTAAACACAGCCATAGTGTATCAAGAATTCAAGATTCCATGCGAAATTTCTGATACGAATGCGACGCTTGCATACATCAACAACTAATGCTGCTAGCACATGTAGATGTAGCAGACGTACACCAGATCGACGTGCGGATATTTAATAATTAATTTTGATCAATCAGCGAATAGCATGCAGCGACGGGCCGGGCATGGACCTTCATCTCCTGCACGTTTGCGACGTGTGATTAATTGCTTCAATATCCTTATCCAATTAATATTACCTCTACGTGTTTTAATTTGTTTTTCTTAGATATGAGATGCTGCAGTAACCAGAGATATATGATTTTAACTCTAAGATTTTATGTTCAATCTTCAACGCGTCTATAATTTTTTCTTAAAAAATATTTGGAGGCAAATCTCTCCCTCCATTTGTTTTCTTTTTCTTAACTAGGCACAGGAATGAAAATGGTTCAGAAAGTTTCTTCTTTCGATTAAAAAATATTTGAAAGAGCATCTCTTCCTCCAAATCTCTTTTGGTTCAAAAAGTTTCCGGTTTCGGACATGTTTTCAAAAACGGAAAATATCGGTCGAAATTTTTTTGAAAAGTTTTGGAAATGGAAATAAATTCGAATTTTTTTGTTGAAAATAATAACTAATATGGTAAAGCTACTATCAGTCAAAAACCCAGAATCGGCTGGAAACTTTGCAAAAACAAACTCAAAAAAATTTCAAAAATAAATTCAAATTTTTTCTTGGGATCGAAAACGGATTACTTTTCATATACAAATGATTGGCTTCAGCATTCTTCACTCTATATGCTCAAATTTGTACTGAGTATTGAGATAGTTACTTGATTTGCCTATTGACTTTTTGTTTTATTAGTTCATGACATACTACTTACACTTATAGATGAATATAGTTATTGCTTACTATAGTTCTCATGGAAAGTGAGGTACACAACTAGTTATATTATTATTATTTGATAAAGATTAGAAATATCGATTTATTGTTTTAGAAAAAAAATAACGAGCTACATCTCTTCGCTGATTTGAGAAGCTCACAAGTAGAATTGTTTTTATATTTCGAAAAATATCAGTTACCGTACATTTGCACCATATCTGTATTGGATAATATTTGATTTCGTTTTGTATCTAAGGTTTTTTATTAAAAAAACAAAAATGATAGAGCTGGTTCATGACTATTTTCGAGCCATTTTCGTTCCAGTCACATTCGGTGGTCACATGTATAGTATGTGTCAGGGTTTACAAAACCGTACGGTTATCACACGATTATCGTGGTTATCGTGTGCGGTAATCTTCTTAGTTTTTGAAACAACGGTATAACTTGCGGTAATCGCACGGTTTTTGCGATAACCGTCAAACTGTGGGGTGACGGTAACCTCACTCAAAACGGTTTGGTGAATACTGGTATGTGCAACAAGTCTAAGTGTATATATAAGACAGAATGGCATATATGCATGCACGAGAGTATGCCAAATTGTGATCTTGTAGCAGGTGATGCAGATAGCTAGAGATATATATACTGTACGCAGCAGTGCGTGTGTAGGCCATTCTACGATGCATTATGCATATCTGGATCGATCAGCAACGTACCGGCAAAAAATACTTGTCCTAGAGCAGTTTCACGTGACTTGTTGCTGTGCTCGATCGCTGTATATATGAATCGGAGTAACAGTGCCACCGCAGCTGTACTACCTTACTAAAGCAATGGAACTGGAGTAGCTAGGGAAGGGAACAACAGTCCATATAAATTTCAGTGGTTCGCCGGCCTCTCAATCTGATCCGTCTCACGCGTACGTACGTACGTAGTACAAATTTGGTCCCAGCCATAGCTTTATTTGCTAGCTGTGTAGTATCATTCATTTTAATTTCAGATAATTAACGGAACAATTTAAGCATTCCAAACGTTATATGCCGTTTCTTATTACTACAAAATTTTCACATATCATTCATATCAATCGATCTATATATCTATTTACTGCTTAGGACAATTAATGGCTAATTGATCGATTGAATGATGCATATATATGTACTGCTACTATACTGTATGAATATGTATATGATCGACAGTGAAATTTAATTATAGCTAAATCGATAAGAGGCTCTGGATCAACGGACGTTATGGCTAGCTAGGTCGTGAGAAAATGACATGAATATAATGTCGATCTGAATAGCATGCACCGCCCTGGGCGCAGGTCGTCGACAGAATGCCGATTATTTCGGGCGACAAGCAGTAAAAGTTCAAACTATATATGGACTATATATATGTATACTACAACTTAACTATCACATGCATGTACTAGCTAGATACCACTCGATCGACACCCTGCTAGTAGCTAGCTACTTGCATATCCATCATTTCGATCGATATAATGTTTCATTTCTTGAAGGAAATTAACATCGGGAGTGCTGTTGCTATAGTGTAACTTCTGGCGTTTCATGCATGTCCCGTGATACACCAGTAACAATTAAGTACAATACCACTCTTCGGCACGAACTGCACCTAGCTAGCTTTGCTAGCAATTGGCTTGTTAATTGAAGCTAACAGCGCGCTGAGCCACTCGATCTACTGTGTTAGCTCCTTCTGTTACATAAAAAGTCAATCTACTACCAAATACTACCAAATTTGATATATTCTACCACTACGGATAGCAATAAGTTTCTATCTAAATTCATAATATTAAGTTATATTGCATCAAATTCGTATTATTAAGATGTGTGACATTTGATAATAGATTAATTTTTAATTGGACAAATAGAGTAATGCATACTGTTTCAGAGGCGTGCATAAATCCTGATCGATCGAAACACATGCAGGTACTGGTGGTCGGTGGATAGGCATGCAGAAGTTCATGCTCATATATAGCTACGTTCTTAGATAATTGATGCAAATCATTCCGAGCTTTACTTAAAAAAATTACAACCAATTATTATGGAGTTTAATTACAGACCAAATAACCACGACTTATAAAATTACAGCTTAATTAAAAATAAAAAAACTACTAAAAATATCACGCCCCTCAAACAAACATCTCCATCTATAGTCATAGCTAACACATTATATATCTCTCACATCAAGCCAAGTCTAGCATGCATATAGCTAGGCTTATGGACGTGCCAAATTCTTTCTGATGGCCATCTACGCTTGTACAGTAGTAACACACAGAGGTGCATGCATGTGCCTAGCTAGCTTCTTACTGTCATCGATCAGTTATCGACTAGTACGTGCATACTGATACTGTAGACCGGCCGTCGTGCGATGACCAATGCATATATAGTAAGTATGCATCAACCGGCCGGCCGGTACGTGTCCAAGTCCATCCAAGCTACTGTGCAAGCCGTGACACACGCATACATACAAGTGTATCGGTCATTCACGCCCGAACAGAGCGTCACCTCAACCCAGCTTACCTTAGTACACGTCTTACAACCTTCAGTCCTAGCCCCTGACTTGAGAATTTGTCCGCAGATACATCGATTGATCATTGCCACCATCATGATCACATTATTATTTCGATCCATCTCTACCTCCCCTGTTCTCAAAAAATAATAATAATAAAATCTCTAACTCCTCTCAAAGCTGATACAACAATACGACACAGCAGCAGTGTCACATAGGATTTTGTGATGACATAAATAAGAGAGGGGAATAGAGAGAGAGCGCGCGGCAACTAATTTATCATCGGGATACACGCGCTGCTCGAGGCTGTAGGGTCCACCTGTAGATGGAAAAACAACCCATGAGCCCTATAGCCTCGAGCAGCGCGTTGAGCCTGGCCACCGTCATATCCTGCGTTTACCACACAGCTCAGCCACCGTTGTCTCCAGTGTCCGCCCGTGGCCGCCGTTGTCTCCCGCATCCACCGCACAGTCCAGCCGTTGCCGTCTCTCGCGTCTGTCGCATGGTCGGTCGGCCGTCCTCGCCTGCACGGCCGTTGCCGTCTCCCACATCGCCGCATAGCCCATTTGCCGCACATTCGCCCTTGTCCTGCATGGCTACCACTGTCTTCCGCGTTCGTCGGACCACTATCGTCGTCCACCACATCTGCCACCATCACCTACGCCCGTCGGACCGCCGTCGTCATCCATCCTCGCAGGCTACTCAAGCCCACGTCATCTTTACTCACCGGAGTCATCGAGTCAAAGGTAAAGAAAAGAAGAAAGAGAAGACAAGAAAGAAGGGTATATGAGGGAGAAAGAGAATGAAATAGGAGAAGACGATGAGTCCCACGAAATAATAAAATATTTATGTTGTAGTATTTCTATTGTAGATATCAGATAGATACCCTGCTTACTACACGTGATATGACTATTTTTTGGAGCTAACAACAGACTCTCTTATTGACCTTGCTTTTAGTGAAACTAATAATCTCACTACTACCAAATAAATAAATAGATTTTTATAGGCAAACTCCTGAATTGCACAATCGGACTGAAAAAGCAACCGCATGAGGCCAGTTAAGGACATCCTACGAAGAAGATCTACAATAGGCGGTCACATGTGAAAAAAATACCTACTTACGATGGAATATCATTCATATATATCAAGTTCGCCCTATACAGTGCATAAAAAAATCTATCGAGTTTAAGTGAAAAAATACTAAGGTTTTGTTTGGAGAGCTTTTTAACAACTCCAGCTATTTCTAAAATCTCTAGGTCCTAAACAATCCATGTTCTAACTCTAGATTCTAAAATTCAGTAGCTAAAAAAAAATCTAGAAATGAACTAGTAACCAAAAGTTTTTGATTAACCACAACTTCTTTAGATTCTCGCTAACTTCTTCTCAAATTCTCCAACTTTCTCTAAATAGGGTTGGAGCAACCATAATGTGATGCAAAATTAGTTTATAGATAATATAATATTTCATTCAGCCATCTAGTATCATTGTGTAACTAGTCAATATGAAAAAAATAACAAAATGTATCCATAACACTATTGACAAGCCATAAGACAATAAAAAATCATAGTTTGTATAGTGCTATTAACTAGTGGGACTCATCTTATTGGGTCAAAATACTCACCGGAATGCAACTAGAAATGAAAGCAAATGACTTTTTTTACCTCTGATGAGACCCATCTTATTGACTAACATTGTGATACTTTCTATAATTATGAACTTTCAGCTATGTACTCTACTCTTATAGATCAGTTTATCAAATACATTGTGGTTATCGGCCAAAAAGACGAGTGGTGTCACACATCGGTGAGCGTAAACTCAAGGAGACTACCTAGGATAGCTAAGTGCTAGATGAGTGTGCCCCCTCTATTATTGTATTTATTGTTCTGGCATAAACATACTATTTTTCTGGTCGTAAATACTTTTAAGATCACATAAAATTGTAACCGAGATTATACTTCAAAGACTTTTAAAAGACAAACAACAAAGTTAAGTATTAAACATGAACACATGCCTGTGTATGCTAATCGATTTACTGTATATGATATGGTCACGAGGGTTGATTATATATGTTGTTGCTGGCTAGGCGCAGGCAGCAGTGGCTAGTTAATTCTCCACTGATCTGATGTGAGCTGCATGCATGCCAAACGACGCTTGGCGTATATGCATCGTGTTCCCCTTGTCCGTTGCTTGTCCACGCCACCTTGATATGAGCTCTCCTCTGCAGCTTTCCCCTTGTATACTTGCTTGCCCATTGGAATAATATCGTCTTGCGCTCTGTGTACCATAGTTGTACCTGCCTGCCACCATGTGACACTGCGTGCTTCATGTCTCCACCTATGTAACTCTTCCTGCCAAGATCGATCTAGGAGTAGCTAGCTAGCTACTCATGTGCATCATATATTAATTGATCTGTTGGGATTAGACAATTAATTAGTCTTAGATATGACTTTTGGGACATCTACCTTTATATACAAATGCAATAAATATTATCATCTCAGAAAATACAATATTATAATATTCACACCAAAGCATATGTAATTCTAAATTTTTTCACAGAGATTAAGAAGATTGATGAAATTAAATGATAGATGATTGTAAATTTAGGATTGGTCAAGACGAGTAAATAATAGGTGGAGAAATTAAATAATAGATAATTGTGATTGGTTTAGATGAGAACGTTGAGTTAAAAGTTGTTATATTTCACAACAAATTTTGAACGCTGCATGTTGCTACTATTTGAGACGAATGAAGTACATAACTACATGCCAAGTTGGCACTACTATGAAAGTTTGTATAACCCTGTCGAGAAAAAAGTGTTGCATATGGTTTTAAAAAAGTCGTAATTATGTGTTTTATACGTGCATTTTATAAGTCCGTGTATATATGTATTAATCATGTCCATTAGATTATGCTCGTGTCTAGATTCAAGCAACAAATGTAATAACCCATGTAACCTAATTGTCTTACCTTGTAAGCCCTCTGTTATATACAAGGCAAATTTGTTGTTATATTTTTTCGGATACAAGTAATGTATATTTGCTTAGGGCCCATTTCAAACAAACTATTCACCGTGTTAGTGGCAGACCTAGGTCTTGGGTACCCTAGCCCATGGCTCAGGGCCTGCAAATGAAAGCCCATAGACCAACATAAAATCCCATCATGTTCAGTTGAGCTCCTTAAAAAAATACCACATGCCAGTCCGGGTCTTGTGGTTGGGCTGGGTCTGCCTGCACCGGGTTACACAATCCATGGATAAATCAAATAATTTGAGAAATAACTAAAATAACTCAGTGGAATTTTTTTAAGAAAATCTTTAGAAGCGTGGATCAATTAATTCGTGGCAATAATTCAGAGCAATACTAAAATTAAAACACCTAAAAGGGATATCATAGTAGTATGTTTGATTTTCTTTTCCATCTGGAGCCTGCGTGGGTAGCTTTCGATCCATCCATCTATCGATGAACCATCATATCTCATGATATTCAGTCACGAGTACTATTATAAAGGCGACCACACTTGGCTGCAGAGTAATTCGTACAACCAAGTGATGATGATGGTTTGATTATCGATCTGGAATATATTACACCCATCTTAAAATATCTATTTCTGAATACGAATGTGAATAGGACCTAATATATTCTGCATGTCTCCGCCTTCACCTATTGAGCCACCAGAGCACGTTGCCCTCCCTGCCAGCTCTGCCTTCCTCCTCCTACCTCCTCGACAAGGGAACAAGGAGGCGTCCCGCTGGTCGTCGATTCTCTACCACCGCCCTTCTGTTGCTGGTGAAAGGTAGCAAGGAGGAGAAAGAAGGAGATGACCATAGTGGTGACCGACGGGGAACTGGAGGCCCACCTTAACGACCGATACGTGTGCCGTCCTGCTACCGGCCACCGCATCCCTGTCGACCAGACTCATCCATAGTTTTCACTCATGCCAACCTCGCACCACTTCCCAACAACACGTGACTTCGCTGAGAGCCTCCTCCCTAGAGACGGCGACGGCGGAGGAGGCGACACCACCTCTTGCCACAATGAGTATGACGAGTGGGGTGTATGACTTTGACGACAAGGTCTCGATTGCTGTCTCGGACTTCGACCAAGAGGATGCTGGCGGGCAACGCCTGTCCGGCCTTCTCGTGTCGCAAGCTCTAGCGTTTCATGAGGCTCGGGTTCCTCAAGTGCATCGTGTTTCTCAACCCAAGGAACCTATAGGGGTGACCTGCATGCCGGCGCGGTGACGGGGTACCAACTCTTGTGGCTGCTACCTGCCACCGAGAAGAAATACGCGGGGAGAGGGGGTAGGGAAGGAAGAGGAGATGGCATGTGTGCCTCACTCTATTTTTTAATTTATGTGATGATTGAACTACCACGTTAGCGGAAACTATCATAAATAGTGTTGAGGGAGTTATTTTTACACCGGTTTAAATAGTTGGAGGAGCGTTATACCTGTTTTGCGGTTGATGGGTTGAGGGATACGAATTGGACTATATATTAGGGAGCCCAATTGGACTTTTTGCATGAAACATACGCAGCAGTGCAGTCAGTTCAGCCCAGTACGTATTTGGAAGCCATCAATGAGAACAGAAAAAAGCCCACAACGTTATAGCTAGGCTCATATCCGCCACTGTTCTGTTTTGTACTGGCGCAGAATTGGCTGCCTGAAATTAGCAGACCAACGTTACGCATACCATTATTTGTGCTAAATGTCATTTTCATACTACTTTGCCAATAGGATTGAAAATGAAATTGATCTTTGATTTTTTTAAAAAGAGAAACCGTAGACAGTAGACACCATTACATTTTGATAGTTTCTTCTGATATATGCAAACGTCCCTGCATTTCCTCTCATCCTCAGATCCTCGAAATAAAATGTTGTACTTGTACCACAGTGATGATTGCTTGATTTACAATATACTACTGTATGGTTATTTAGCGAGAAAACGGATAATATGCCACTTTATTCGTGGAGTTTAGATGAAATACCACCCACTACAGTATAAAAGATAAAATGTCACTAAATAAGTTACCTTATGGATATTTTGTCACTTTGGAGAGTTTTAAGACCAAAATAGCCCAGTTGTCGAGAGAGAGAGGAAGGAAGAGGAGGGGAGTGCCGAGGAAGCTCGCTGGCAGCGAGTGACGAGCGCGCAGGGGCAGGCCGTGACGAGGGAAGGAGGATGGTGCTGTGAGCCCGCGCGTGCCAGAGGTGGCCTCCACCAGCGTGGGAGGAGGCGACGACGCAGAGGGCTCTCCATTGCCGCTGCTCTCTACACCGCCCGCCCGCACAAAGCCGCTGCCCTCCACGCCGCCCACTCGTGTGCTTGCCGCCTCCGGCGCCACCGGTCACTTCCTTCTCCAATGCTAGCGAGTGGCCGCCTCCCCTGTCACCGCCTCCCCCCGCGCGCTCGTCACCCGCTGCCGGCGAGCTTCCCCGGTGCCCCCTCCTCTCCCTTCCTCTCTCCCCTGTCACCGCCTCCCCCCGCGCGCTCGTCACCCGCTGCCGGTGAGCTTCCCCGGTGCCCCCTCCTCTCCCTTCATATCTCTTCACAACCAGAGCTATTTTGGTCTTAAAACTCTTCAAAGTGACAAAAAAATTCGTAAGGTAACTTATTGAGTGACATTTTATCCCTTACATTGTAGTGGGTGGTATTTCATCTAATTCCACGAATAGAGTGGCATATTATCCGTTTTCTCGTTATTTAGCTCCTTTCAAGGACTACTCCTATGTTTTAAGAAAATAAAATGCCGTACACTATGTATATAAAAGTTTATTCCATACGCAATTATTTACACCAGATTACAAGCTACATCTATCACACCACGGTCACCATCCATTTTCACGCAAGAAAATTCTCGGATGAATCGCTGCCATTCACCACGTACGAATGCAGAATGATCATCTCTTTCTACACACCCGGTCGTGCCCATGGCCTGCGCCCACTGGCTGTCCTCTCCGTGGGCGCCACGCTGTCGCCGCCAAAATCCACCGATACGGCTCCCGCTCCGACGACGGCCGCCGGCGGCCTCCCGTACGCCTGCAGCACGAGCACCGAGGCCGTGGTGTGGAAGTCCTTTGAGGCGAGCAGGTCACCGATGGGGCCCAGCTCCGGCGATTCGCTCCACTCCGCCATCCCTGCAGTGAGCCCCGACCCCCCGGCCCCGGGCACCTTCCCCACCACAAACAGGTCCACTACACTAGATAAGGTCACCTGTGACGGGCCCAAACCCGCACCTTTGACGGATTTGGGCTTGGTCAGTGATCAGTGGTCACTGGTGAGTCCTGTCACCTTTGACGGGTGGCCGGCCGTCAGAGGTGACAAACATCTCTGACGGGAAAATAAATAGACGTCCGTCAGAGGTGTTGGTCCCCGCTAGCTTAGGACCAGTTAGAACCCGTCACAGGTATCTCATCTCTGACGGACACATAAACAAAAGGCCGTCAGAGGTATTAGTCTCCGGTAGTTAGAATCCGTCACAGCTGGGCTACCTGTGACGGGCAAGAAAGTAAAGGCCCGTCACAGGAGAGTCAGCTCTGACGGTCGCGGTTTACGAATCCGTCACAGGATGATTACCTGTGACGTCTTTTTTTTATGACCCGTCACTGATGTGTTAAATCCCGAAAAAAATAAATACTAAATATTGGCTAGCCTCAGGATTTGCTAGCCATGCCCTCTGAAAAACAGAAAGATCACAGATACATGCCAGCCAGCGCCAATATCACATGCATTCATCAATTCATCAATTCATTCATCAATTCATTCATCATTTGCATCCCATTTCCCCCAAAATCACCCAAAAAGCATTAGATTTCAGATCCACTATGGCCTCAGTTCTGTTCTGTTCAAGCATTCTGCATCAATTAGTATCATTTGCATCAAGGACAAAAAAACAGAGGGAATCAGCTAAGACAGAAGGAGAAGCAAGTGTCCCAAAAAAACAAGTGCACATAATATGTTCTTATACATAAGACCAAGTGTAGATAGTCTGTTCTTAAGCATCCATTCATTCATCAATTCATTCATCATTTGCATCCCATTTCTCTCAAAATCACCCAAAAAGTATTAGATTTCAAATCCACTATGGCCTCAGTTCTGTTCTGTTCTGCATCAATTAGTATCATTTGCATCAAGGACAAAAAAACAGAGGGAATCAGCTAAGACAGAAGGAGAAGCAAGTGTCCCAAAAAAACAAGTGCACATAATATGTTCTTATGCATAAGACCAAGTGTAGATAGTCTGTTATTAAGCATCGACAAAAAGGTTAAGTGTAGATAGTTTGTTCTTATGCATAAGACAACCAACAATAAAACCTAAAAATGGACAAGTGTAGATAATATGTTCTTATTCATCACTGGCCATTTAAGTCCATCCAAATGAACGACACAACAGGGCAACGCAAAATACGCATGTCATAAAAAACGACAAATAATTTGACAATGGAGGGAGAAGTAAAGAGCCATGCATATAATATTCATACATCTACATGATTGATTTAAGTAATAATGTACCATTAATCAACTAGCTAACTAGAAGAGGCAACTCAGTAGTTATATTTTAGAAGTTCAGTTCTGCACATAGGACCCAAATTCTGTTGTGAATCTCAGAATCCAAGCAATGAACACAAATCATAAATCACCAAAGAGGACACTATGATTAGCTGAGATTCCATTCAAGCAAATTTCTCAAATTCTACAATGATTGAGGTGG
>BDMV01000011.1:728430-738714 GCA_008326285.1 Oryza officinalis | reverse complement strand
CACCATGTAATTTGAGATCAGGATCCCAATAACGGACCTCAGGAATGTGCTTAACCTCTTATTATTATCTGCTTAAGCTATGTATAGCTTCGAAGAATTAACCTACGGCTAACCCGAAAATTAATTAGCTCTGCGTTGACTCCAATTACTGTAGCATGAGGGTGCACTGCTCAGCTAAGCCCTGCAGATCCGATACTGTCATCTCGAAATGCTTATTCTCAGGTGACTTTGCCGACTAGTCAGCAAGCAGCGTGTGATCGTAAGTTCACCGACAAATGTATACGGCTACGTTCTTTAGCGCGGGTTGAAAACTAATCCTCTATGCACGAAAAACGAAACGATGAATTAGCACATGATTAATTAAGGATTAGCTTAAAATAATTTGAAAAATAGATTAGTATGATTTTTTAAAATAACTTTCCTATGAAATTTTTTTTAAAAAAAACGCAACATTTAGTAATTTGGGAAACATGCACGTAAAAAATAAGAAATGAAGTTGAGAACATTAAGTAAAGAATACAGTCGTAATTAAGTTCTTAAACAACTGTTCAGAAGAAGAAACTAGGACATTCCCACCGATAGCTAACACAATGCTTTGCTTCCATTCTCTGCAACCTGAGAACCTGACTCTCCCAAGGCCCACTCCTGGTTCAAGCAATGACCAACGCAGTTCTAGAAAGAAGTAAATTTTACAAAACCCCAGTTTTTTTGTCATCCTTCTATGGCATAGTGTTGGCCCTATGAAGTACAAGCTTTTCCTTTGGCTTGCACTTTGATGACGATGTTGGACGGCCTATCAAATGCGTCGTTGCGGGATGGATAGTCACTACATGTGCTCTATGTGTGCGCATGAGCTGGAAACGGCCCATCATATCTTGTTGGAGTGCGTCTTTGCATGACAAGTTTGGCACAAGTTACCGCCCAAGGTTGGACTGCCCTTATCTTCGCCTAGCCGACAGTCCACACTATAGTCTAGTGGGAGTGCACTCGCCGGTAGCTGCCTGATCACCTTAGGAGAGGATTTGACTCCTTCATCTTTCTCGTTACCTGGAATCTCTGGTTGAAAAGGAATGTCCACGTCTTTGATGGGGTCCTCTCCCAGATGGATACGGTGATTGACCGCATCGTGCAAGAAAGGAGCATCTGGGTGGAAGCAAAGCCGAGTCCTCTTGGAGTTCTTGGCATATAGTCCTTTAGTTTTTTTTCTTTTTCCTTCCTTTTTGCTTGTTCGGTGTCTGGTTCTGCCTAGCTTAGCTAGCTGTTGATCCTATTTTCTCCCAGTGTAAATCCTATTTTCTCCCCGTGTAAATCCCTTATGACCGCTACGGCAGGTCACAGTTATACAAATTTTTCTCTCCTAATATATTGACATGCAATGCTCTTGCGCGTTTGAAAAAAAATCATTCATCCTTAACGTAAAACCCTAACGTAAAACACTAGGTTTTACAATTTGTTTCATGAAACCTAGATTTTAAGGTAAAGTATTTCATAAAACCCTAGGTAGATGCTTATGTTGTCGATTTGACTAACATATTTATTTATATAATTGTAAAAATTGTATGAGATATTCTTTAAGTATATAAACATGTAGTTGCGTTGATCGATGTTGTTTGATCACTTATGTGTAAATTTGACAGACTATCATATCATTATCAGTTAAGATTATGTTAAGTTTTTGTGCGGTGCAAAATTTAGAAAAAAGATAAAGTAGAGGTATGTGTACAATGCGATTTTTTAAAAAATAACCATAAATGATAATGAAATGTGAGTAGTTTACACAAATATGGGGTTTTTTGAAACAATTTTCCCCAAAACACGAGGTTGTGGACTGGCCACCTGGCACAGCGGAACATGTGCCTGGAAGGGTTCCAATGCAAAATGCGGACCATAACTACTTGGCCATTGTGGTTATCGGCCTTGTTGAGTAGGCCCCCGCCAGCAGCCCCTTGTCCCACATAGCCCTCGGCCTCTCGACGGCGAGCACCTCACTCGCCGCCATTGCCGCAACCACCAATGTCGGCCCTCCTCTCCATTTTTCCCCTCACCCAAACTACAGCACCTCCACTCACCCTCTCCACTCTTTTGCCCGCGTGCTCCACAAAAGCAGGCCAAGGAAACCGTGCCTAGACCCCCCCACCTCTCCCCTCAATTTAAAGGACGTGCCCGATGAGACGGGTACACGAGGCAAACAGAAAGTGTGTGGAAAAACTAGTATAACGGCTGAGTAACCACACTCAACCAGGTTGATTGTCATGGATAACTGTCGTAACCACTGATTGCAACCATTATTGGACCACACAAGAGCAAGACCGATCAACTCCAGTATCGACAGCAAATAATCTATTCAGTAGGTGGCACCTAAGTTCAAAAATTTTAAGCGCCAAACAAGGCTAACAAGGATTTTTCTATTTGGTATACGTTTGCAAATTTACGGTGAGCTACATAGTTGCACATATTGATGAACAATTGATATAAATTATTCACAGTCGTTTATAGGGATGAACAATCTATTTACGAATCGGTGAAATGAGGGAATCAATCAAAATTATTCAACAGGCTGTAGAAAAAATTCCTGAGGGCCCTTATGAGAATTTAGAAGTCCGACGCTTTAAGAAAGCAAAGAATTCCGAATGGAATGATTTTGAATATCGATTTCTTGGTAAAAAACCTTCACCCAATTTTGATCATATTATATATATATATTATTAAGGCAACTAAAAAAGAAGCCACCACGCTCGATATAGAGGCTAGAAATACAATATAGAAATTAACTAAAATTCAGAATTAAAAATTAAAAAATATTTTTAAAAAGTTCAAATATAACCCAGTGTAAGATTAATTAAAATTTAAAACAAAAATAAATTAAATTTTCAAAATTAGAAAAAAAGATTTGATATAAAAATCCAATTACAAATGAATGAAATTCTGCATTAAAAATAAGTATTAATGAAAGAAGAGTCCATATAGTACCCATTACGAGATTAATTAATATTCAAAATTACAAATATAATATATTCCAGCCTTAGAAATGAAATTTTAGAGCCCATAATTGAACTGAATTGCATACGTACAAATACGGTGAAAACACTCCATTACGAAATTCATATTTGTCATCAAAATTACCACCTATTTATATTAACCCAAAGTTTATAAAAAAAACCTTAATATCTATAAGTATATATTATCCATCCCACCGCGTCATCCACGTATTGCCATCTCCCTCATCGACTCGACGGCGCCATCCTCCTCCTCCTCCCCTTGCCAGCGCCGGTTACCTCCTCCTCCCTTGGCCGGCGCCATCCTCCTCCTCCTCCCCTCCTCCCCCGGTCGGCGCTGTCCTCCTCCTCACCCGGCCGGTGCCATCCACCTTCTCCCCCAGCCGGCGCAGTCCTTCTCCCCCCCCCCGACCGGCGCCATCCTTCTCCTCCCCGGCCGACACCGTTCCCTCCCCCCTCATCCCGTTCTGCCGCCCATCGTAGCCCTTGCTGCCGGCGGCTGGCAGTGGGGTGGAGCAGTGGCGGAACAAGGGCGGTGAGGGCTTGGAGCTGCAACGGTGGGGCAGCTATCGGCAGAAGGTCCGGAGCTCCACCAACGGCGGCTGACTACTCATCGAAATCGTCCATCACACTCCACTGGGTTGTAGGGGTCGCGTCGCAGCCGTGCCCCATCGAATCCATACGGCATGTCATCGCACTGTGAAGTGCCTCACAAGTCACATTGGTACTTGCTGCACAGTTCTTGAATGTGAGGTAAGATCTGTCTCATCCAACTTTCCCTTTCACCAGTGCACATTGCACTGTGTAAGGGCATGTCATTGCACTGTGATTGTAGGAGCGTGGTGTACACGGCATGTCTCTCCCTCTCTCAGCACTTGATAGATATATGAAGGAGTAGGGCTGGCTGGTATGACAGGAGCACGAGTCATGGCAGTACACCTCTCCATTCATGGGGAATGCACAAAATCAACATATGGTTTGGTTAGAATTTGGGAGAAGAGGATGGCGGGCTTGGCTTCATGGCAGGTGGAGTTCAAATATTTTCGGATATACAACTATATATATTGTTTGATTGGCACAATGCAGAACAAGTTGCCTCCTAACGCTCACTGTCATCTTGTTCTATAGCTCATTCGAGGTACAACTCGAAAATCCATTTTCCATGTTCAGCTGTTGTAGTTGTAGTAAGCAGTTTAGGTGCTTTGCAGATTGTAGTTATATATACATGCATATGTAGATCGAGATCGACTGATCAGTATCAGCAAGCATGGCATCCTTTGTATCGTGATAGTTTCACCAAATTATATATATGTGTGCATGATCTATTTGCTTCCTTATGTGGTCTTTCGAAAAAACTGATTTTAATTTGTTTCGTCAATAATTGTCTATGTTCAAGCATGTATTTTTATATATATAGCTAGCTGCCGGCACGCATAGTACTGTCCCATGCATCGCTAGCTAGCTTAATGAATTTTCCACTTGGGCAGTGATGTCCCATGCCGACATTAGTGTACATTATTTAATCAATGGTATTCTGCTTGATCCTATAAGTTGCCAAATCCTTCCTACAAATGGTTAGGTTATATGAGTTTGTATAATCCTTATCATTTGATGTAGCAACACACCTTTGTTGGTTTTAAGAACATGTATTTTTTGGCATTTAGGATGGGGTCGTTGAAGCGTAAAAGAGTAGAAGCACTACCTGTTCCAATATTTAGTGACGTACATCCTAAGGGCAGTTGGAGTCTAGGTGTTTGAGTATACCATAAGTACCATGTTGAGAGATTTGCTCCTAGCAAGAAGAGGCTCAACTTGGTTCTATTGGATGAGCAGGTATTTTGAGCTTTGATATGTTACAGTGCAATGATTTCTGTATGGCATTTGACTTTATCTATTATAAATAGGACACAAAGATGGCAGCTATCATTTATGATGACCAAGTGGATCGTTTAGATCCCCTACTTCGAGAGGGTTCCGCATATTATGTGTCGAGGATGTCCATAGAGCCAGCTAGGATGATTTTGTATCAGTGGCTTGCAGACCATGCTTTTGTGTGTGTTTTCACACGTGATACTACTGTTACTGAGATAGCAAGCATGCACGAGAAGATATTGCCATTACTCCCTCCGCTTATGCCACTTGATCAAGTTTTCGAGTTTACTTACCATAATGACATTTATGTTGGTAAGTAGTTCAACTAACCACCCAAACAAATATTAATTTGTGACAAATAGAAGTTCTATTAACACAATTTTCACATGTGCAGATGTTATTGGAATGGTCATCTTTGTAAGCTCTATAGGCTTTGTGGAAGGCTACAAGAAGAGGATCCCATATAGGAATATTCTTATAATTGATGGCAGGTATGCACATACTTTTTTTTTGGAGTACATATGTCTTTTTGTTTCTACCTTAATTTCTTATCACTATTTGCATTTGACATGTTTATTTTTATGTAGTTTCAAATCTGTGATGTTAGTTATTAAGGATAAAATGCTTACTGACCATTTAACTAAATGGGCGAGATGCTCTAATGAGCAACCTATCATTGTAGCAACAATGCTTAGAGCAAAGCGTGAAGAAGGTAAGCTGATGTGTCCTTGTTAATTTTGTGTTCATCGATCTTATGATCAATAAAATTATGTAATATAATTATTGTACCTTTTATTTCAGACCATAGCCTGCACACTACATGCTTCAGTAGGGTGTAGTTTGATCCTAATGTTGCAGTTGCACGTGAATTAAGGAAGAGGTAAATAGATTTTTGACCAAAATATTTATTTTATTAACTATTTTCACTTGTATAGTTTATTATGAATGGTTTTGCAGCCTCAGTATGGAGCTTACTGGGAAGTCTTCTCCATGATACATGAAGGGAGGTGGGAAGTGCATTCATATCTTTTGGGGATTATTTCTAGCTATATGCTTGCTAGAAGTATAAGATCCCGTTCGGTGGAAGTAGATGTGACCTTTGGCTTTTGGCTAGGATATAATCCCAGTAAGCTATTTATAGCAATGATGCTTGCTAGAAGTAGGTGGGAATCTTGTGCCCAGGATACTTCTAACTAGCATGCTTGCTAGATGATGGTCCACTATGTAATTTGTAGTAAAACTTTGAACGTCTGTTGTATTGGTATTGTAACTGTATTATGGTTAATGCTCTGTTGCATTGGTGTTGTAACTGTATTATGGGACTATTTCGTGGTGACACATGTGTGCCTCGCTGGAGCGGTTTACATGACATCTAGCTATTATTGTACGTTGCCCATGCTTTTGTGGACTTCAAATAGGTATACATGTATTTTACTGTTCATGTTTATACTTTTTGATATTTCAGTAGATTTTCAAACTTTGCTCCTCTTGATACCCCTGGAAATTATTATGTATTGTTTTATTACATTTGTATCATAATATTTCACTGTATCTGTTGCTAAATATGTAAAGATCATTAGATCTGATGTAATCATTGTTTATGCTAAAATAATATTTTCTGTTGCAATGAACTGATTATTTCATATCATCTCGCTAAGATTTAAAGTTGTCCTAATTTTTTCCCATTGCAACGCATGAGCATCCAACTAGTGATAAAAAAAGCCCTTGTGCTCTTCTCCCTTCATTCCACCCTTATCAAAATGCATAGAACTAGGGACTTCTATGGAGAATGCCCTGTTGCCAACCAATGGTTCAGGTGACATGAAGGGGTGAGGAGTTGACTACAGTACTGGATCCTAAAGGCTCCCCGTTCAAATTCCAGATCCACGTTTTTCAAACTACTAAACGGTATGTTTCGTGCGAAAATTTTCTATATGAAAGTTGTTCTAAAATATCAAATAAATCCATTTTTCAAGTTTGTAATAATTAAAACTCAATTAATCACACGTTAATGTCATCTCGTTTTACGTGAAACACTTTATCTTTATCTTCAGAAAATTCAAATACCACAGGTAACACCCCCAAGTCATAGATCCTGTGAATTTATCACAGAGTGTAACTGTGTGAACTGTTAAATGAGTCTTATACTATAACGAATAGCAGTGAATTACTATAGGTATAGTGGGTGTGTTCGGATTGCTACAATACTAAAATGTTGGTAATGCTAAAAGTAGTCAAGTTTAGGTGCCAAATTTTTGGTAACCTTTGTGTGTCATTGACACATTTTGGTAGAAAATTACACACTAGCAAAGTACTATTAAAGTGGCAACAATTTGATATGGCACATTTGGCTACAAACCAAAATGGCCGAATATTCTCAGGGAAGGGAATTGTTCATAACTTTTGGTATTGTAACGATTTTACTATAGATTCAATCTGGAGCATCCGCTGCTAAATAAATGGCCAGGATTGATGCTGAATGTAGCACTCTGCCGTAGCTATAGAGGATCCCGATCGTCCTAAATCACCTTGGTGTGCCTTTAACTGACAAGTGGCCCTACGAGTCGACAAGAATAAGGAAATGATAGGAGTGGTTGCCTTTTTTTTAAAATAAAATGTTTATACACTTCTAGTTTTGAATTTTTTTACTGCTCAAGCAAAGAATAAATTATGTTTGAGCCACTCATTTGTACTAGCTCGGCCAGTGGCAAAAACGAAATTCAAATGGCAAAACGAAATATATATCGAAATTGAGAGTAGAAAAAAAACATCTCTGTTTTTGTGTGCTCAGTGGATCATGTTGTTGTATGTTTAGCACCATGTGCCAATATGCACACGCCGATCCAATAAGGTAACTATTTCTTGTATGGAAATGAAACAGCAAGAGAGTTTCTCTCGTTTTATGGCAATGTTGGCTCCATGTTTCAATAATTGAGGTGATTGCGATAGATGCAAGATCCTTCCATGGTTGTGTGCCTCATCTGCTCTTCGCAGTGGGCAGGGCCTCCCGCTATACAGACTCTGCTGAATGTGGGGTTGAGGAATTGATGATGACAGCTCAAGGGACTTTGGAGGATTCCAGTTGCAATAGGTGTAAAGTTAGATAGCTTTTGAGTAATAGTGAAGAAACAAGGCCAAATGATTTGGCTCGAGAATTTATCTGGGCATGTATTGCATTCAGCATTATACTGAACTAGGACGACTTTATAATCAACTGCAGCTTGATTGTGAAAGAAGGGAAAATATATAGTGTAAATCACGATAATAGTGAAAACAAAAAAATTATCATTGGATCAAGAAACGAACGTCTGAGATTTGACCACGTCATCGAGATAAAAATTTTACTCATAGATTTAACCATGAGTAAAACTTTTACTAGGAATAAAGTTTTTTACTTTTGGTGACGTGGCCAAATCTCAGACGTTCATTTTTAGTTTTCAGGTTTTCATTACATATATATGGTTTGCACTATATATTTTTTCCGAGAAAAAAAGACCCTAGCCAAATACCTATATATCTCAAAACTATTCAACTAAATGAGGATATCATAATACAGTATATCATAATCCCAAATAGATGGCATTAATTTTTCTAAAAGCAAACATTTTGAAATGTTATATTTAAGATTAATTTTAGGTAAGTTATTTAGTCATCATCTTTGCAATCATGAAAAATAAAACTGGTAAAAAAAGTGGCAAATAAACTACCCGACAAAATTAATTTTAAAACCAAATTCTAGAATTCAAAATGAGGTGGCTTTTTAGGGAAAAACAGTGCCAAGTGGGATTGTTTAATTAGTGTTATTAATTAGGAGAAAAATATGTATTGTTTATCCAAACAACTAGAAGCACACCATGATTTACAATTATCTAGAGTTAAAGGTTTTCTTGAAACACTTGTTCTTCAATCTACACCATGATTTACTATTATAAAGTAAATTTCACAAAATCCTAGATATTGGGACCTCTGTAACATAAAATCTCAATTGATATGGTTTGTTTTAAGGAACCTCGTGTTTTGGGGAAAATTGTTTCAAAAAACCCCATATTTGTGTAAACTACTCACATTTCATTATCATTTATGGTTATTTTTTAAAAAATCGCATTGTACACATACCTCTACTTTATCTTTTTTCTAAATTTTGCACCGCACAAAAACTTAACATAATCTTAACTGATAATGATATGATAGTCTGTCAAATTTACACATAAGTGATCAAACAACATCGATCAACGCAACTACATGTTTATATACTTAAAGAATATCTCATACAATTTTTACAATTATATAAATAAATATGTTAGTCAAATCGACAACATAAGCATCTACCTAGGGTTTTATGAAATACTTTACCTTAAAATCTAGGTTTCATGAAACAAATTGTAAAACCTAGTGTTTTACGTTAGGGTTTTACGTTAAGGATGAATGATTTTTTTTCAAACGCGCAAGAGCATTGCATGTCAATATATTAGGAGAGAAAAATTTGTATAACTGTGACCTGCCGTAGCGGTCATAAGGGATTTACACGGGGAGAAAATAGGATTTACACTGGGAGAAAATAGGATCAACAGCTAGCTAAGCTAGGCAGAACCAGACACCGAACAAGCAAAAAGGAAGGAAAAAGAAAAAAAACTAAAGGACTATATGCCAAGAACTCCAAGAGGACTCGGCTTTGCTTCCACACCAGATGCTCCTTTCTTGCACGATGCGGTCAATCACCGTATCCATCTGGGAGAGGACCCCATCAAAGACGTGGACATTCCTTTTCAACCAGAGATTCCAGGTAACGAGAAAGATGAAGGAGTCAAATCCTCTCCTAAGGTGATCAGGCAGCTACCGGCGAGTGCACTCCCACTAGACTATAGTGTGGACTGTCGGCTAGGCGAAGATAAGGGCAGTCCAACCTTGGGCGGTAACTTGTGCCAAACTTGTCATGCAAAGACGCACTCCAACAAGATATGATGGGCCGTTTCCAGCTCATGCGCACACATAGGCACATGTAGTGACTATCCATCCCGCAACGACGCATTTGATAGGCCGTCCAACATCGTCATCAAAGTGCAAGCCAAAGGAAAAGCTTGTACTTCATAGGGCCAACACTATGCCATAGAAGGATGACAAAAAAACTGGGGTTTTGTAAAATTTACTTCTTTCTAGAACTGCGTTGGTCATTGCTTGAACCAGGAGTGGGCCTTGGGAGAGTCAGGTTCTCAGGTTGCAGAGAATGGAAGCAAAGCATTGTGTTAGCTATCGGTGGGAATGTCCTAGTTTCTTCTTCTGAACAGTTGTTTAAGAACTTAATTACGACTGTATTCTTTACTTAATGTTCTCAACTTCATTTCTTATTTTTTACGTGCATGTTTCCCAAATTACTAAATGTTGCGTTTTTTTTAAAAAAAATTTCATAGGAAAGTTA
>BDMV01000011.1:710160-721727 GCA_008326285.1 Oryza officinalis | reverse complement strand
TTTGGGTGGTTCAAGTTGCTAAATTCATCTAAAATCAAGATCTACACAATAAAAATATCCACATGTACTGTTGATGCTTGTTAATGTACTATGCCCTAGGACCAGTATATGTCCGTTAGTTGAATACAAAAACTGTCAGTTTGAGCTTTATTGAGTCAAGACAAGATGTCGACTAATATAAAGCATCCAACTAGTCTCCTTTACTCAAGAAATCTAATTGCTCTGATATCCGATTTTCCTGAAATCAATTCTCAGAACAAATTGTTAGATAGAAAATCCCCCGAGCGAAAACTTAGGAGTAATATGATATAAATTGAAAATATTGAAAATAAATTAACTGTACGTGTGCCAATAAACGAATACTCTCACTAGAGTTGCCCTCCACTGAATAGAGTTAAATACTCTCCCTAGCTCCTAGCTGGTTTTATGGAAAAATTTCCACGAAAGCAACTTGAATCTCATAACAAACTAAGGTGAAGAAGTGAATTCCTAGTCCCTAGCCGTGAAGTTGGGAAAACCAATTGCCGATTACGCGGCTAGTTAATACGTTACAGTGGGTATTCTGACATGACCAATTCTGACATGGTCGTTTGACCCTTAGCGTCTGACTATCCCAATAGTGCCAGGTGTTCCCGACCAAGGTGCTAAGACCCGGTGACTACTCAGACTTAACATAATAGGTCGATAAGAAACGACTCCAACCAGTAGCGATATGAGAAAAGAGGATCAACAGATAAATATTACACATTTGATTTGTATTGAAACTTACATAGATCAATGCATAAAGATGGTAGGAACGCTACACACACTGGTCGAGAACCAGGCGCATAGTCGTACTAGACCACTCACAGAGGTAGTGGGAGAATCGCTACAACGTTGGTGGAAGACCATGTATGTAGTCGTACTCAACCACTAGCAAAGGTGGTGGGAGAATCGCTACAACGCTGGTCGAGAATCAGGTGTGTAGTCGTACTCATCCACTAGCAGAGCTGGTGGGAGAATCACTACAACGCTGGTCAAGAATCAGGTGTAGTCATACTCGACCACTCGTAGACGATTTGGAGTGTTGGCGAGATCGCTACAACGCTGGTCGAGGACCAGGTGTAGTCGTACTCGATCACTCGTAGAAGATTTGTAGAGTTGGTGAGATTGCTATCACGCTGGTTGAGAACCAGATGTGTAGTCGTACTCGACCACTCGTAGAAGATTTGCAGAGTTGACGATATCGCTACCACACTGGTTGAGAGCCAGATGTGTAGTCATACTCGATCACTCGTAGAAGATTTGTAGAGTAGGCGAGATCGCTACCACGCTGGTTGAGAACCAGATGTGTAGTCGTACTCAACCACTCGTCAAAGATTTGTAGGGTAGGCGAGATCGCTACAACGCTGGTTGAAAACCAAATGTGTAGTCATACTCAACCACTTGTAGAGGATTTGTAGAGTTGGCGAGATCGCTACCACGCTGGTTGAGAACCAGATGTGTAGTCATACTCAACCACTCGTAAAAGATTTGTAGAGTTGACGTCGCTACCATGTTGGCTGAGGATCATATGTTTAGTCATATTCGACCACTTGTAGAAGACTCGGAGAGGTGGTGGGATCGCTACCACACTGGTAGAAAACCAAATGTGTAGTCGTACTTGATCACTCATAGAAAATTTGGAGAGTTGACGAAATCGCTACAACACTGGTCGAGAACCAGATGTGTAGTCGTACTTCGACCACTCTTAGGGGCGTTTGAGTTAGTTATTGCATGTGCATCTCATGTGGCCAGCATGACTCACATACCCAACTTATAAGCATATTAGACATCTGTTCGCAATCATGTCGGGTGATCAAGCTGACAACGTACGTGAGAAGATTGTACGTACCAACCTTTTGACAAATAGACCGGGTTGTGACCAGAACTAGTTGTGAGGTAGGCCGCTGGTTTTGTTAGTGGGTTTGGTTCGACAACTTCTCATTTGTTCGAGAACGTTCTCGACAATGGGATGTACTTGACCTCTGCCCACTAGACTGCTTGATTATTCCTTAAAAATATTTTCTAGAAGATAAGATAGGCGTTAGCGAGGTGGAAGGCGGCATGACCATGGCGGTTCCCTCGTGCGCCGCCGGATCTAGGTCCTAGCATGATTTCTGTTTTTCTGTTCCATTTTTCTTTTCATCTAACCCCGCATGGCCTCATGGTGCAGGCGACAATGAGGTAGAAGGCGGCATGGCAATGGCGCATGTCCCGGTAGAGGCATCAAGCTATGCCTTGGTTTTCTTTAATTTAGCTATGGACCGGAAGGACCGATGGGTGCGATTGTTGCTGGTCTGTGCCAGCCCTACCACTACCCACTGGTTCCTTCCCAGCACCGAGGAGATCCGACCCGGTCGTGAGGATGGGAACTCCAGATTTGATGTGCACATTTATTTTGGGATTGCATCAACTTTTTTGTTTTCTGTCCTCGATACCTCGATACCTTTTTTTTTCTCAAAGGCTGTATGCGGGTGATCTGGGCATGTGTTTTCTGCGATGTTTCCATGATAAAGTAAAGCAGACAGAGAGATGCTGATTTTGCACTATCATGATCTGAATATGAATTTTTCAGGCTTCCACAGGCTTCTGTAGTTGATAGGTTATCATTCCACAGGCTTCTGTAGTTGATAGGTTATCAAGTATTTTCTAATTGACTTGTTATAGTTCAACTCGCTCAGGTATGTGAGTTTAATTGTCAGAGATCAGTGTTTAGACATAATATTTTTTGTTTATATCGGTGATATGTGCTTTGTGACACTTTTAGTGTTTTTTATATCCAGTTGGCCATGGGATGCGTCTCTAGACGGCCGTGGGTGGCAGATATCTGTCGGCGGGTCGTGGCAATAGGGCGGCATGTGGCCATGGCACCTTCCTGCTCCAGTGGAGGGAACTGGACATACAGCGGCGTACTTGTTCCGAGCGGCCAACGGTGGTGGGAGCCGCCCCCCTCCTAATCCATGGGCTCAGCAGACCTAACTCCCATTGTGTTACACGAACGACTCCCATGGGATTGGCAAAAAAGGAGCGCATTGATGGAGAAGAGCTGCCGTCGGGGAAGCTACTGCGTTCCCAAGGCTCCCTGCCACCATTGCAGGCATTGTGTTTTTTCCCTGATGAATCATCTTGTGATTGTAACAAGACACAATGTAAAATATTTATTTCACATATTGTCATGGAGTAAAATGTTTATTTTACAACGTAATATTTTTTATTCATGCCATGCACAATAATTGTAAAAAAGTTACTATTATTGTGACAACCCTAGTTTTGGTGCAAGGTAATTAGTATTACTTATCCCTGTTTGTAGGTTGCTTTTAATATTTTTGCATTAGCTTTTTCATTCAAATAAAATTGGAACCAAATAGAGCCCTAATCAGCAAAATGAAACAACTTCTAAGTGTGCTGAACAAAATTGTATGGGTTTCATAATTTATTCAAATACTAGTAAGGGAGGGAAAATAATCTGAAAAATCCTCATTTCAGTGTTCTACTTTGTTTTCTACCCATCCCTCTAATGCCACTGGGCCCTAGCTCGACTTGGCCCCACTTTTTGGTAACCTAGGCTCCCCCACAAGCCTCAGACCACCACCTAGTCATCCACTCCTTCCTCTTATGCATAAAACAACTAGAGAAAACCCTTTCATCTTCTTCCTCTTCCTTTATCTCTTGTCTATTATTTTCTTTCTTGCCAGCTAAGCTACCAGCTTACTTCTCCCCATCAAATCTCCTCCAAACACTTGAGATCCATCCCTGCATGTTACATCACAGCAATCTCAAGTATCCAAGCCTCCCATCCATCCAAAAATCTTGCACATGCATGGATTCGTGAGGGAGATTGAGAAGAAAAGAGGAGGAGCTCGCTCCTTGGTGCAGTGGCAGCAAGACCGTTTTCTCCACTTGGTGAGCTTTCTTCCCCATCCATGTCTTCTCTCTCTTAGGTTCCCAACATGCGGAGCATCCCTAACCTTCTCCATAGGTTAGCGATTCAAGTTTTCAGGAAAAGGAGTACCTACAACTCGACCCTCTCCACCTGTTGACAACAACCCTAAACTCTTTTGGTTTAATCTTTGGTAAGGTCTCCTTTTTGTCACCTTCTGTAGGAATGTGTTGTTAGATTTAGGATCAAGCCCTCGATATGCTTTTTGACCTATAAGCATGCCCACACTTGGACTGGTTGGTCTCCTTCCTCTTCAACTAGAACCCATTAATTTTCGGTCATCAATCTATTTCTATAGGTTGGTTTCTTCGCCAACCATTTCAACCTCATGACCTGCAGTTTTTTTTGTGCTCATGGATGTCCTACCCCAATTTCTAACCCAATTTGCCAATCTGCGCCTAGCCAACAGCACCTAACCCTTTGGTGAACTTTTCATGGTAGCAAATTTGTCACCCACACAAATGGCTGGCAAAAGATTGCCCTACCTCACTGCGCAGAATGTAAATCTTTATATGTTGCTCTCACAAGAAATGGTTAACAAAAATAACAAACAGTTTTTTTTCTCAGTCTCGAAGTTGCTTACATACCTACTAACTTGTTCAAACTTCAAACTAAATTATACAAATACTTTTCATGCAACCAGTAAATTATACTCTTTAGTATGGATTATATTATACTCATGAAAACATGCTAGAATGTGAGGATCACCTATCACCTAATGTTCTATGGTATGTTTTCAGTTTTGGCATTTGGTCATTATCAGTGTATATGGCTTATTACTTTTGTATCTCCAAAACCGTAGCAACACATAAAGTGTTTTCTTCCGCCTAAATACATGTTAAAATACACTCTGTCCAATATATTTACCTCATGTTTTGTAGAGTATTTTGCATCTGCATGTTTATTTGATTCTTCTTGCATAATTGCTTCTTATCAATAGATTTGGATATTCCAGAGTGCATGGAGCAAGAACCTGAACGTGAGTGTAATAATCCACAGCAAAAAGGCAAGCGTCTATGCATATTGAATCTATGTCTTTCCCAAAATTAACTTGATTGCAAAAACCTATATATATATGCATCAGTTGGTTTGCTTTAAAATATTGACGGTTGGTAGAGTTGTTCAAATACCACTTCTTGCATTTATATCATTATTTTTGCTACCATATATTCCTTGTCACCTCTGGATAGGAATGATTGGGATGGTTTTACTTTTATATCGAATGCTTAGCCATGCCTAGGTTTAGATAAATTTAAAACCGATGGATGGAGTCATCGGTTGAATATTAGTTTCACTCATTTTAATGGGCATAAAATCTGAGAACATGATAGTTGATTAAATCTGAAAACATGCTTGGCTTGGACAGGTGATAGGGCGATGCAAGTAGCCTCATCTAGGTCGCCAAGGACTGAACATGTTGACATCTGTTCAAGCACCATATGTATTTTCACATGCATTATTGGGGACCGGCTTGTCTTAGNAAAACTAATTTTGGTTAGAGTGAAAATCCTGGGACAAAAACCAGAAGATCAGAGGAGTAGAAAAATTGGTAAATTTCAATAAAAGTTTGGCACTGGCATAAAACAAAGAAATTGTCGGCATGATGCAAAAATTTAAACATGAAATAGAAATGATTTTTGATCGGTGTATTTTTATTTAGGAATTTCCCCAGGGTGTTACAGTACTCATGCATGCCTAGATTGGTAGGGGACATCTCCCACGATGGTGATCCCGCCTTAGTCACACACACATGCACGTGGCTAAGTTGTTGGGGGCCTAGGCGTGGTTTAGGAGGTTGGGGCTGAGCTTGGGAAGGGACATGTTATGAGCTTGAATCACATGTAGTCCTGTGTGCGTATGAAGCATTTGATCCTTGTTCATTTCGTATGGGTAAAGTTGTATATCTCTGATAAGAGTAAAACTATTCAAATAGTCGTGTCCACAGTTACGGACGATGCTTGATGTGTTTCTCACTCATGTTAGCATCAAATTTGTTGTTCAATTTCAGATTTATATGCTTGCTGTCCAAAAATTGCAGATTGTGTCATTTGCAAATGCTTATAGTTTCAACTTATTACTTGCTCACTAAAACTAGCTTTGTGCAAAATTTGACCCTTTAGCTATTCCTTTGATATATATATAAGCTTGCATATTCCTTTGTACTATTTTATATTGTGTATGTCTTGTAGAGTACCATTCATACTCATGTTGCTATTTTCAGGTGATTAATGTGTCCTACTACTATCCCGCCGAGGGTGGCGAGGGTAGTGAGTAGTTGCAACTTAGCTCTTGCCCGGTTGGTTGCCTTGTGGGTTGTAGGCTAACCATGGGTATTGTCTTTTGTTTTATTTATTTATTGAGACTTCCGCTACTATATTTTGTGATGTATGAAGGGCTTATGAATCCTATTATGTAATATGTACCTTGTTGCACCTTTCATCTTATTAAGTACTTATTATGGTATCAATTGTTTGCGATGAAAGTGTGAAGCTAGTTGCTTTTCTTGAGGCTAGCTAAGCAAGTAAGGGTTTTGAGTAATTGAGATGATTAGCATTTTGGTCAAGTCTTCTGAGATATGTAACACATTTGGACGCTGCCTTCGAGTGGTTTGACAGACATTCTTAGGTTGAAGTTGACTGGCAAGCTATTCCATCGAATAATTCTCTTACTACTCCGCGTCGTGGTTAATATATTGAAAGATGTCAACCGTGATTATGGATACACTAAGGATGAGTGGCTATTTATGCGTGTATGGATCCCACTCATTCAAATACGTGTGTTGGTCATGTTGGACACTAGACGGTATATTACCTGGGGTGCCCACAATTATCATATTATCGTCGAGTAAAACATTAACTTTCATTCCTTTGTCCAAGAAATCAAATATTTACTAAAAGTCCAAACCCATGTCCATAAATATGTACCATGTGTTAGTAAATGTTATTAAAAGAATTACTAATAGGTCGACGTGAGGAAAAAATTTACTAATGGTTACACGTGGGGATGTGAATGCTATTTTGTCTTGCCGTAATATTTTCACTAAGAAGATCGTGAGTGCGTCATAAGTGTCCCAGAAGACGTATTGAAGACCGGTTATTGCAAGGCAAGTCAAACAGATCACAAACACAATCCCTTTGAGCATGTTGATCCTATATTTAAATTCTCATTTTACTTCAAATGTGCATTTATTTTCAAATGTCATCGGGTAGTGCTAACCTATTCCTTTGTATGGGTAATTTGCATTGATTTTCCTATTCCTTGTTACCGTGGGATATAATTTGATTAGCATGGACCTTATATATTGGTTCAGCTATATATTTAGTGTAAATGCTTAGGAACATTAGTGTCATTTTATATGGGAATAACTAATGATTCACTCATGATTAATGATGGTTAATTAATGGTAGCTCACGACGGTTGGTCGTGGTTGATTAATAATATGTCAACTAAAATTTGACTAATGGTGGGATGTGAGCATATGGTTGTGTTGGTCGTGCTCATGATAATTAATGACCGGTTCGTGAGTTACTATTGTGAAGCATTAACCTTACTAATTACAAGCCAGCATGGACAACAGCTAGACTTTTTGTATAGCATGATTATTGTAGGGCACTAGACTGAGAAGTGGCGGAGATAAGCCCACAGGGGTCGCTGGGGAGCCTATTTCGGGTTGTGGAAAAATGACAATCCGGGAGCGGTGAACTGCTTTGGGTTGTTTTATGCGAGAGGTCTTGTCACAGTTACTCACATGGTGACGTGTCAGGTATGGCATGGTGACATGATGGGGAATTGTGTCTTTTGGATACATTGGTACACCTATGGCCATAGTAAAACTGTTTGAATAGCTGCGCCCGCGGTTACGGGCAAGCCTAACAATATGTTTTTCATGATTAGTTTCATACTACTCATTAATAATAAATAAATTGGTGATGATAATTTGTTAGCTCCTAGAATGAAGTTAGATTTGTGCAACCGGGCTTGGTTGTTCAGAGATGGTTTGAGCCTATGCAGCATTGATGTGCTATTCAGTGATAGATTAATATTGTTATTTAATTACTCAACTATTTTACCAGTCTCAAATGTTTGTTAAATGCTACTTTTGCAAATAAGCTCTATTATTGTCATCCTTTGCTATCCTGTGCACTTGCATATTTGTTGTGTGGCTTGCGGAGTATACCATATATTCACATTGCAACAATCATCAACCTCAGTTGAAGAAAGTTTTCGAAGAAGAAGACGTTTGGCTATACCCTAGTTGAGTTGTCTGTGGGAGTGGAGCTGAAGTCATCACTAGATCGTGTCCGCTGCTATTTTATTTTATTTTATTTTATTTTGTAAGTATTTAACGTTATTATTATGTTAGATCTATACATTGAATTATCGATTTGTATACCTCGACTGATGCCTGGATGAGGATTGTATACATAAATTAGTTCAGAAATTACTAGTGAATTTTCGGGCGTGACAAGTACTAGCATTGTGTGGTTTATATTCATGCTACAAATTGCCTTGCAGCTCAAGAACTGCATGACAAAATGCCTCTCAAGGTTCTATCTGAAATTTAGATGGAGAAAATTTATACTGGTTAAATTTCCTATAAAAGTTTCTAAAAACTGATATTTGACCAAGTATATTTGTGATTTCATCATGCATATTAATTCCCCGTAGAAATATAAAATATCTATATATATGAATTTGTTTCTATCTTCTTCTCATTACGACAGCGAGAGGGTACACAGATGCAGTCGAAAACTTTTTGTATATATAGTCAAGGACTCAGTTTTACCGGATCCTTGAATTTGTTATGCTGCAATGCGGAGAGTAGATAGCAGACTTAAGAATCATTGGTTATCACTGCATTATAATTGTGCATCATAGATCTAAGGAAACATTGGATCAATTGCGAGGACATGTGTGCAGCATGAGCAGTTGGGCTGCACCTTATCGGGGTAAGGTTAGTTTATATGTTGGGGTATGGTTAGTTTATATTGATAGAACATTGAATTATATTTCTTTATTTTCCTTGTTTTGTTACTCATCTGGTACTATATGTGAATCATCAATTTTATTCGGCATATGTTGTATTCCAGTTAGAAGTGACTGAATGTATTTTCGGCACACGTGAGCGTGGTGATACTAGGATGTGTTTTGCCAACTGATCAGGTATTAGTTCAAAGAGTACGGTGGACTGGTTAATCACAAATGAAAATTTAGGGTGCATCTCAAGCGTTGGCGTGAGCAATAATTTAGAGAAGAGGATAATTGATGGTGAAATAGGTAATTTTGGTTCCCTGTATTGATCTTTCATTGCTCACTGTAAGAGACATGATGGTAAAAATATAGTTTACTCCTATTGGTTCAAAAAAGGTTCTGGATGCATTGCATAGCACACAGTCTTTATGGTTCAGTGTAAATGATTCAGTCTGATAATTGACATAGGAGTTAACTAAGATAACTTATTTCTGTATTATTTGTACTACTATTTTAGTTGTTTTTAAAATAAATATTGTTCTTTGATGGGTCTATTTCTAAATGCAGAGAGCGCATACTTATCCACGGTCATTATTTGGTTATAGGGGTTATGGAGCTGAACAAGGTGAAAAGGTTTGCTTGTCACTTTACGTGCATTGATAAATTGATTGATCGGTTTAAAGATTGGCTAGCTTAATTTATCTCAAAACATAAACTTGCATAAGCACCAGTTTTAGCTCCAAATTATCAATCTGCCAATTGTTCAGTTCCATGCATTCCTCAAAACAATGGACTGCACAACAATACGTTCCATTTTATTTCATACAATCATAATTTAAATGTTCTAGTGACTAGTGATTACTTCAAAGTCACCTTTTTAAAAAGAAATGTATGTGTGTATTTGATTTAGCTAGGATTCTACACTTTGTGTCAATGAATATTTCCTTTTGTTTCTGCTTAATGATGATGCGAAATGAATTAATTGTTGACACATAACTCATTCAATCTGGTCGGTTGGTCGTCTTTTGCTTCCTCATGCATACAGCTAGTCTCGTTAGCCTCCTCTATTGTCCTGGTTGAGATGTTCGATCGGGAAGGAGCAACAGAGGGGAGAGCAAGATGTGGAATCAGGGGAGGCTTGAGTTCCCGTAGGATTGCTACAGGCACTTGTGGGAGCTTTGAGCCGTTTGATAGAATGATCTGACGGGTGTGAAAAGAATACCAGAAATCTGGGTACGTTTTACTGGGTACATGAAAGAAATAGTGCAACTCATGCTGTTTATATTGGTATAGATTAGCTACCTGCCGACCCTTTTCAATAAAGCTTCGACAAAAAACATGTACTAACATTCTCTACTACTCACTGACATAGCGAATAAGGTTTTTACAATACCCAGTTCCAGCACAAAAGCAATTGTAGTTAACTAAACATCCACCAGTGCAAAACAGCACTCAGCTCAAACTAACAAAATGAAACACAAAGGAGCTACAACGTCGACCAAGTCACCTTCACCAAGATATTAGCGAGCTCACACTTTATTTGATGGCTGGCACATCCATGTTGCTTAGCTTCAAAGGAACAAAAATGTTCAACAACATTGGAGCCCTTTTTATCCACCTTGAACTTCAAATGCATCACCGTGTTTAAGCTGACAGCTATCACAAACCTTCTTAAGCCACATGATTCACCAATTGTGCCACAGAAAAGCTGAAGTTTTCCCCGCTCCTTCAGCATACAAAGATCACAGCTGAGAGATAAATCAAAAACACTTACTAGTTCCGATATGGCAACTTCCACTGTTGCCTCCACTCCATTGTAAACAATTCCAAGAGACATGTCAATAGCACCACAATCGCCATTTATGCGAAGTATGGATTGTTTACATGGAAAAAACATTTCATGTAACTCAGTAATTCCGTCAATCAGTTGTAGATCATCTTCTCCTGTCTTCCCATTCTTGATTCTCATGTCAAACTCAAACCGAATACTGTAATTCATTTGAATCCCTCTCTTAGGGCCAGTCACTTCGATAAAAGAACCCTGTAAATTATAACTAGTCAGTAACTCTTAACAGGAAAATAAGAAATATCTAAAGCTAATTATCTTCTTCAATAGCCATGCGCCAACAGACCAACAGACCCAAAATAAGTGTAGCACAAATTTCAAACTCAAAAACAAAATAATTTGAGTTTTCCTATTAACAAAGTTTTGCGCGTAAACAATAAACGTTCACCAAACATAAAATAGTAAGACAACACAAAATATATAATGCATAGTCAATTAACAATGAATTCGCATGCCATATACGAAATTCGAAAACTACCAACAAGCATAAATTATGGCACCAGTCACATGCATAAACATATGCATAGATAACGCCAGTTTTTTAACGATCCTCCATCAAAATCCACTCATACAAGATCTTAACTAATATGAAGTGAGGAAAAGTAGAGATAAGATACATAACCGAGTCACCAAGCTTCTCCATGCAATAAAAGTTTCTAGCCACATTGATTTGGGCAGATAACCTTCAAGTCACCAGGCTTGACCTGCCAACAAGAGGCAAATCTAACCAATTTGGGCTAGCCTTTCAGTATTACTGCTTGAATCCCTAAGCCAAGATGAAGCTACAAA